>BOPM01000068.1:1097507-1118612 GCA_022179025.1 Porites australiensis | reverse complement strand
GAACAATCTTCTAGTGTTTTCAGATGTTTTGCGGCAAATGACAGCAACGAGGAAACACTACGGCCTCTATGGGAATACTTCAACTGGAAATACCGCTGGATCATCTGACCAATTTCGGATCCACTGTGAATGGAACAGCGTAGATCACTAATCCGTTAATCTGGATTTGGATTCTTCGATTTCAAATCCAATGAATCCTTTTTCAAAAAGGATTCACCAGATCAAAAATCCGGATTTAGATTTGCCGAAAGGAACGCGAAATCCGTTCTTAGATCTAAAATCCATTTTTGGATTCACCGAAAGGAACACATCCTTAGAATGTTTGTTGTCTTTCAAAGAGGAGAGCCTCTTTTTGTCTTCTTCTTGATTGAGAAGGAGCAAAGGAGGCTGTGTTTGAATCTCGTTAGCCTGGGTAGCAAGCGTTTCCGTGCGGTTTCGGAGCAAAGGACGAGGAACAAGGGACAAAGACCACGCAAAAAATGGCGCAAGTAAAATAGCGGGGAGGGGGGTTGGGTTTGGTGGGAAGGCTCTCATTCCATTTCTCGCGCGGCCAAAACTGAAAATCCCGTTCCTCGATCTTTCTTTGCTCCGAACCCAAACAAAAACGCTTGTTACGCAGGCTAGAATCGAGTCAATCAGCCTGAACTTCTGAAGTACAGTAAAAACCTGCGAGTAAGATCCTGCATTTTCTCAAGTATAGCCAAGTTCTTACATAAATGGTAATTAGCACAAATTTGGGCTATTTAGATCGTAAGTATGTTCTCATTTTCTAAAGGAAACAAAACGCATTGTAGCTAAGAGTATTTAGCTTATTCCTTGGTAAAATCTGTATACCATTGCATTGCAGTTGGAGTGATGAGGCACCTATGTCTCCAAAGAGGATCCTGAATGTTGACTTATCTTATTTGCTGAAGTGTACAGAATTGTTTTTATAGAATTTAGAAAATAAGAACCCGTTTCAAATTTTAGGCTTCACGGTTCTTCTATGGATGGGGCCTAACTGGCAAATTTTAGCCTAACAGGTTCCTAAAAACAGGTTGTTACTCGCGGTCTTTATGTTATTGTGCCTGGGTTTTTAAACTGCATCCTAGCAACATGCAGTGAAAGGCTCTGTTAGCAGACGCGTCTTTATTTATCATATATTTATGAACTGGTTGTTTCAGGACACGTCGCAGAGAAAGAAGAAGAATTTGAGGAAACCTTGTGGAGATGGCAGGAGTTTCAGAGTGAGATGGACGCGTGTTTCCGTAATCTTATTATGATAGAAAAATCTCTGGATTTTCAGACTGTTGACGATGGTGAATTAGAAGATCGCAGAGAGACGCACCTGGTAAGATTCATATAGACTCAAGGGGGGTGGGGGGGGAGACTCCCTATAATTGCCTATACGAGCAGGGACTCCCCGAAAAGAATACCTTTTTCAGGCTTCTGGTATATGAAAGGGTATGGATTTTACTGGTGGAAATATATGAATGGGTAGGGAAATTTGTCATTTGGGTGTGTGAAAGGGCCCAAAAGGGCTAAAAGATGCATTTCATGGCTGTGAAAAAGTCGACAAAACGTTTTGGTTTTGTGATTTTTTATGTATATTTTAAAGACAGCATTCACAGCAATTAAAAGGGGTGCAAAAATATAAATTAGGTTATGTGAAAGGGGTACCATTTGTCAACAGAAGGTATACAAAAAGGGTGCCTTTTTGGATATAAAAATGGCATGTGAATGGGTACTCTGTGTTATTGTTTTTTATCTGAAACTGTCATTGATTCCTGAAAAAGGTTCAGATAGATTTTCCAGTCTGTCATCACTGAATAAAAGATATTCACATAGAGTGGTTTGGCATCCTTTTCGTCGGAATATAGTATTGCGTGACTACTTTTTTTTAAAGTTGCGGAAGCGTTGCGTGACGAGTATACTTGAGATACCTAAAGCTATGTCATTTGCTGTTGCTTGAAACAAACTAAACGCTCTTTCGTTATAGATGCTATCAGACAACCTAGATTTTCAAGAATCAATTATCCATGATATCAAAGACCGAGCAAAGATAGTGCTGGGATTATTTCCTGCTGCTGACGGCAACAAAGCCAGAGTCAAACTCATTGCGCTTGATCAGCGGTTTCTCCTCGTCAAAGAGCGCCTTCAGAGGAGACAGGAAGAGATGTTGAAAGCCTCGGTGGACTGGCACGAGTTTGAGTGCGGGTTAAAGAGCTGTTTGGAATGGGTTCAAAGAGCGGAAGAGCGCTTGTCACGTGACTTACCTGAAAACGAGGTTGACAGTTCATGGCTTAAGGTTGGTGAACTTTCTTTTTTGGCAGAGAATTATTTTTTTTACTACACTGACATTTTTTTATCGTTCTTTACCCACTTCCTTCTTTTCCAATGAGCTTCAGGAAACGCAACTCGGCACCATTTTTACATTAAATCTCTTATTAACGGCATGATTTCTTTTTAACCTGTTATAAACACAAACTGAAAATTTTCACTAAAATGACCAAGACTTGCCACTAAGTAGAGCGTCCGACAGGTGAACGGAAAGTTATTGATTCGATTCCCGACTTCGGCTCGGATTTTTCGTTGTGCCATGCTCCCGACGGGTAATCTTTTGTAGTCCACGTGTCTTGTGTTTCGCTTTTGCGACCGGTGAACAGGAAATCTTCGGTTGATCCCCTTCGTGGACTTAGAATTTTCTTTGTGCCTTACTCACAGCAACAGGATGAATATTCCAAGTCCATGTTTCTACTGTTGCTCATCTGCGTTGTGGCCTGCCAACTTTCTCTACACTTTATATTTGTTTTTAATTTATTTGGGAGGGGGACATTCGAACGCAGTTCATTGTTGGTAGTAGAATAACGCAGGTCGAAATACAGTATCTGCCGTCGCTGTAAGCTGTCTAAAACATTCGAATTGTATAGACTTTCCCAGGTTGAATATTCCAAGTCAATGTTTCTGTTGTTTTTCCTCTGCATTATGGACTTTAAGGCCTTTCAACTTTCGCTAGACATTAAATGGTTCCTTTTTTTATTCAGGAGGGGCACGTTCGGTTCATTGTTGTTAGTAGAATAAAACAGGTCGAAAAATCAGCCGTCGCTGTGAGCTGCCAAAAACATTCAAATTTTATGGACTTTTGACTCTTTAATCATCCGAATGAATGGTCAGTGAATCTAAGAGGCAGGTGTTTTTGGATCTTGTCATTAACTCGCGGCAATTTCCTATATCGTATAATTGAACTCGGTATCGTCCTACGCATACATTCTGTAAAGCCTTAAGCACTTTTTCGTATCCCCCAAGTCTCTCAAGAGAGATGAGTATCTAAGTTACCCTTAACGCATGCTCATAACCGAATATAAGTGTAAGAGTCGGTGTATTTAGTGATTTTTTCTAAAATTAATTTATTTTCCCGACGTCTTTAGGAATATTTTCAATTACGAGGATTTTTTATGAAGTTAAAGATCTTATTTCTAACAGTTTTTTCATTTGCCAGAGTTTCAGGAGTATAAGTAGACCACAAAATCATTAATATATTTTTTAATAGCGAAGTTTTATCTTCATAGCTGCTTATTCATGGTTCAGTGACTTGTAGGTGTGATTTATAGCTTTGTAACTTAGTTTTTAATTTCGTTTTTCAAGAGTCTTTGCCTACCTTAAACATTCCCTTTTAGGTTTTTGTTTACAAAAAAAGCTCAAAAAGCTTAAGTTTTGTGCGGTACTTTTTTTGAAATCTAGAAACACGTGTATTGTTGACATGTCACTCGACGTCAAAAAACTTGTGGAGCGAATCCGAAAATTTACGTTTCCAGGTCGCTAATCACGCTTCGTTTGGTGGTTATTTAAATTTTCCCTCATCCTATAAAAATTCTCTGGTTGTCGCTCTGTGACAAGCAGTATTTAACGAACGATTGGTATTTAATTTATCTTATTCCCCTGTCCGCGCCACGTTGCCTAAGAACGGTGTCAAGCTTGAATTAATTAATTGTAATGTATGCGGCCGATCGCTAGCCATGTTTTCAGCGTGTGGCTACGATCTGTTTAAGGTTTTTGCGCTCTGGAAATATGGTTACTTAGAAAATTTAAGTTGGAATATTTCTCAGGAAGAAGATCACATTTGCAGTGAATAATAATTCACCTTTAACACTGATTTTGACATTGACACTTCGATTTACGCTACGACAGACTAGCTGATGTCAAGATATACTATACCACTATATGAATTATGACTGCAGTAGAGTGTATCTTAGCTGCTTTCTCTCGTAAGAATACAACTATAGGAAGCCTGGGATCTGGATGGAATCGTGGATTACATTAAGGACTACTCGCCGGCAGACGTCATGGCTAATAGTAATTCAGATGTGTATCTACACTATTTCTATTTTCAGGCTTTTGGCGATGAATTCGACGTCCGACAGAGCGACTTCGAATGCGTTCGCAGCCAAGGAGATCGCTTGATCGGTCAGCTAAGCGATCGCACCGAACAAAAGGCTCTTGCAACACAAATGGAGGATATATCCCAACGTCTGGAGCGAATACAGAATTTAATGCACGAAAAAGCGCGAGATGTCGGCACGATCAGGCACAACAGCGTGGAGGAGTTCAACGTCGCGTTGAAAGTTTGCACCGACAGGCTTCAACAGCTTAATACAAACCTGGGGGAATTCGAAAATTTCGAATCCTTTCGCGAGGAGCACGACAGACTACAACTACAGGTAGGGTTTTAATTTTTATAACTCTGCAAAGTGTTAGTGGTTATGATTCCTGGTGCGATTTTTGTGAAGTCTTTATTTATCGCACCCATTGATTTTGTGTCAACCAGATCCCGGGAACAGCTGGAAATTTAATCTTCAAAATACAATTTCGAAAATATTTAATTGAAAAAATTAGATATTTAAAAACTGACTACTTTCAGTGACCTCAAATTATACTTGACACAAATTTAGTAATTTTTTTAACTTTAAATATTAAAATGCATAATATTTCGGTAGACTGTAAAAATAGGTGAGGGAGATAATTATCTCGGTAGAGTTTTTTAGCTTAGGCAGAGAACTAGTCTGAAAGTGATTTTACGACGTTTTTTTTAAAAATATCAGACAAAGTCATTGCTACATCTCCCCGTGAATCTTTGTTCGTTTCACACCTTCTGTCTGTATAGAATGTTTCTTGTCGAGAGCGTTATTTCATCTTGTTTCACGCATTCTTTTTTTAGAGTACAGAAAACATGAGATTAGCATATAAAGGTTGATTTAAATCGTGTGTCACGCTTCACGCTGTTTCGCCGTGGCGGGTTATTATTTTTACAAGATAGGGCGGCATACATCGACAGTTGACTATTTGTTAAACCACGGGATATTTGCTTTTGGAAGTATACTTTGGTCGCTATGTAGATCTCACACTGTTCGATTGGAAGGTGACCCAATTATTTACTGAACAAATTACTTCTTACGTAAGGGAGTATTGTTTTTCTTTAAGGTTTATTTTTTTTTTGTTCTTAAATTGTCGCTTAAAAGGAAAATAATAATGATATATTATAATAAATATTCTCCGCAATGCCCTCCATGGATTGCGATTAAAATCCTTCATTTTCATTAATTTCTGTTTAATTTTGTTTTAAAAACATAAGTATGAATTACCTTGTTAGTTGTTATGGAGGCTAATATCGCTTGATTGATAATTGGCCAGGTTGTTCTATTCCATAGACGAAAGGGTGCCGTCTAAGTACGGCAACTATTATTTTTCGGGTTTTAGGTTCTTTTTTTTGTATTTTTATTAGAAAAATCAATTAAAACGGAAGTCAAAAACAATTATCTTTACACTAGAACAGGTGCAATACTCTTGGCTCATTGTTCTTTACAATAAGGTGTAATTCTGGGTAAAAGGAAAGAGTATAGTAATTCCTTCTCCATTAATACCACACTGTCTTTTACTAAATAACAAATAACGCCCATCAGAAAAAGAGAATCGGCCAATTCTACCTGGAGCAATGTTTGTCGAAAATTTGGAACAGTGGACTGGATGTAGGGATTTTTCACGGAGGGGCCAAATACTCAGTTAAATTTTTGCTCAGGCGAGCACCAAGGTTACAAATGAGGTGCGGAATATACCTTGTACTAAAATTAAATTGTTAAAGAAGCTAGATTTATTTATTATTAAAATATTTGTTATTTATTTATTGGTTTATTTATGTATTCAGGAGCTTTCGTCAGAGCTGGAGTTCATTCAGAGTTTATCAAGAGATCTCCGTCAGCGATACCAGACGTTGCCTCTTGAGGTTCCAGACATGGAAAGACAGGAAATCAAAGGAAAACTGGAGAGACTACAACGACAAATTTCAGATGTTGGTGAAGAGCTCGCTCGTGTGTCAGGGCACGATGTCACAGTAACCCCAAGGATGGATGGAGCATCTGCTTTGGTCGCACTTCACGTGGAAGTCTTGGAGAACAAACCTCCAGGGCACGAAGTCGTAGAAAATGGAGGCTCTGATTTAGGAGATTCAGAAAGCGGCGTCTCATCCATGGAGTCATTTGAAGGGATTGTACGCAGAGAGAACGGTCATATGCCTGGAGAGAATGCTTTAAAAGAAAACGGCCTGCCAGAGGAGCCTTCAACCAATGGCACCTCGAACGAGGGCGTGTCTCTTAATGAGGGGATTGCTGTCTCTCCAGATGAGTATCAACGCATTCTTATGAATAACAGCGCGGAAACGAGTGAACATGTGACATTAAACTCAAATGGTCTCGAAAACGGAGAGTACTCTCGTAACAATGGCGATGAATCACGTGTTGCATCACGTGAAAGTGGAAATAAACCACATGATGTAAGCGTGCCGTTGCTGACGGTGACTGATGAGGATGGGAGCGCTTTGGAAGTACAATTTGCAGAAAATGTAACAGAAAATAGTTCAGATAATTTCGATAATGGAAGTTTCTCAGGCTCAGCTGGTGAATTCTTTATTGATGACTTTGATGTTTATTATGGGCAAGATCCTCCTAAGATTGTTGTTGAACCTGCCGAGGCGTCTGCAGGCGATAATGCTGACTTTCCAGAGATCAAAAATGATGAACCAGACGCAACGCAAGAAAGTTCTCATAGACAGGATAATGACAAATCAAATGTCCCAGAGGAAAGTGTTTTGTCCGATCAGGCAATAAATGGAATTTCGGGCGATGACAGTCGTGAATTATCAAAAGACCAGGAGTTGACCGAAAATGTGGAGACGGAAATAATACTTCCGTCTTATAAAGCAATCCCAGATAACGCGTTACATGAATTTGACATCTCTGCCGACTTGGAGACTGGAGATGATCGTCCGCGTCACAGTACACCGTCTGAACTTCCGGTCTCCACCGCGAAAGAGGAAGATTCGAAATATGGCAATCAGGCTGAGGAATTAAATTCAAAGCCAGAAGGTTTCAGTGATTCTACTTCGCCTTTAGAGGAGGTAGTTACAGGCGATATAATTCCCGTTGTGAGCAACAATACTCGAGCACTACCTCAGCCCGACGAAGTTAGGAAACGAAACGATAAAAGACGCAAATACGAAGCTGTGAATTCACCCAGTTCGTCGGAAACAATCGAGCAGGCAGGACAAGACGATCAGTCATCAAGTTCAGTCATCTCCGCGCCAAACGATGAAATGGATAAACTGGATAGGTTGCTGAGGGTAGGTAAGCTTGACGCAGAGGTCGAGAAACCCCAGGACAGAATTGCGTCCATTTTAGCTGAGCGTCGGAAAGCCGAGGAAGCTGAAAGGCTCCGTTTTGCCGAGACCTCTGTGAGGGACCCTGATTATGAGCTTTTTACCTCTCGGCCCCTAGATCTGATGGACAGGAGCTCCCCGTTGAAGGAACTTGATGAGTCAGGAAACTTGCTTCACGAGGATATGTCCCTAGAAGATTTTTTAGTTGAAGTAGAAAAGTTGGTTGAAAAGTTACGTTCCATCGAGGAATTAATTACGACAGAACTGGATTCAGAGGATAATATGAAGGATGAGTTGGCCAAGCACGTGGTAAGTGAAGACAAATTCTTTATTATTACAGTGATGTTTATAAAAGGTAGCCCTTTTCGCCCTAAAATCAGCTTACGAGAGAGTTGCTTTGACCAAAGCGGTTATACAGTCACAACCAGAATACGCGAACCGCTGTCTGGAACCAGTTTTCTCGCGTGGGGGTCCCAGCGTACTCGCGCGTTATTCTTCATATTCGCAAGATTAAGAACGCAAATATGGCAGCGCGCGATTATTTTTGTGCAAGACTCGTGTTCGCCTGTTTTTATTGAAATGTGGGTTTATATACTAGAGACCTATAAAAACCGTAACGTCCCTATTTAATTCCACATATTCATGGAAAATTATTTCAAAAGTAAATGTATTTCTTTTCAATCAGGCTTTGTGCGTTGTGATGTCAAAACAACAAGATCGACTCGATCAGATGAACCTGCTATCGCACAGTTTTCTTCACGGAAGCGCCAGCCTGAACATTATCTTGGAAGAGCGGCTTAGAGAGGTACTACAACACTAACCGTTCATTCATCATTGTTGTTAGCTAAGGTTGAACTGCGACTCAATGTTATGTTGCTATTTATTTTGGTTGTTGTTAAATTTTATATCTATGACGCCATAACGTTTTATATTTTTTTTTCACAAAAATAAACTTATATACCACAATAATAATAACACAATAAACGCAAATATCAGGTGTCAAAGTACACGACACTAAGGTGACAAACAATTTTTGCAAGGACCATTTGGACAAACAGCACAGAGGGAAAGCCGAATCTTGGGGCGATCCCGCATTTATTTGAAAGATTGTTTTTGATTAGCTGGGAAAACAATAGGGATTGTCACATCACAATGCTCCTATTCCTGAAAACAATGGAAATGCAGATTAAAGGGGACCAGTGAAATAAGAGATTAAGAGCGGTGCAGATTTACTCGGGCGGGGAATCTTGGTGTAGATCAGGAATCAAAATTGAAGGCACTCAAAATTGGGTGACCAAACACAAGGCTGGCCAAACAATGTCATTCTTCAACCGGTTGATTTGAAGTAAAAAAGTGATTTACCAGATCATCTTGTAAATTCGTTAACTGTCATGAAAGGCACTTGTTTTACAGACACCTTTATATATTTTGACTGATCACTATCTGTTTAGTCAGATTATTCATGCACGCTATTGCTGTGGTTATCAGACCCATTCAACCTTAGTATTCACTGTCATAAAAGCGAGATCTCCTCAATCACAACCAATAAATCACTCAAAACTCCAGAAATGGGAGAAAAGACATTGTTGCCAGGCTACCTCTGTTCCAGAGGATGTAAAGGAGAGAGATCCTGTGGTCGAGGTGGGCTTGAAACTGGTGCTAAGTTGTGCTAAGCGCCGCAAAACACGTAAACCAAGATATTTCGCTGTGCTTCTGATTGGTTAAAAAATTGAGGTCATGTTTTAGCCAATCACACAACGTAGCGAACCAAACCCAAAGACACTACAATATAACGTTCGAGTCGACACTTAGGAGGGACTTACATGAGAATGAAGCAGTAGATAATAAAGCAAATAAATACAGATCTTAAATCCTGTTGATTTTTGTATCCATCCATTTGTAAGGTCAACGAACTTTGGGGATATGTTCAAGAACGAGCTTCAACGAAACAGGGGATTCTCGAGCGCTGTGTTCAAGAACAGGCCCAGAACCTCGAAAGTTCACAACAGCAGGAGATCATAGCTTTTACAGAGAACTTTTCTTTCTTGAGGTCACTTTATTTAACTCCAGCTTGCGACGAGGATGGTGTTTGTGGGAGACGTAAAAGCAACCTTGAGCTAGACGAAGATCGTGATGAAGTGGAAGAGTTTTATGATGAGGATTTGAAAAATCAGATTGAGCTGCACGAGCTGTTTGAAGAATTGGCGTCTGTAGAAGAAAGCGCGGTAACGGAGGAAGTTGTTAACAGTGATCTGACGAGTTGCCAGGAACAGTTAACTCGATTGCAGGTCAGTGTATGTGAGTGTAGTGTATGTGGATGGGTGACCACTGAAATGAGAGTATTGATAAGGTGATTGTAACTTTTTGAGTCAGTGGATGAAATCCTAAACTGTGACCATGCAAATGAAAGCCATTGAGCCGTTCTTTTTGTGGTACTGTGAAATATGCTGTTCAAGATGGTCCTAACTTGTGAGTCCGTGGATGTAATCCTAAAGTGTGACCATTCTAATGAAAGCTACTGAGAAGTACTTTCCTGTGGCACTGTTTTTAGTCTATGAATGAAATCCTTTTGTGATCAATTTAATGAAAGTTTCTTAGAGTCATTGCATGTTTCTTACCTGTGGTACTATTTATCTTGCTACACAAGGTATTTTTAACTCTGGTATTATGACTATTCAAACGAAATCTCTCAAACTACTTCAGCAAAGTGCCATTCGCTTTTTCTTTCCTTTCTTGGGTTTAGTTTTCAAAATGAAATTGAGATTTCGCCTTGATCACATATTTTGGATGTTTTTTTTATTATTATGAAATAAAAAAAGGATAAAGAAGATCTGTCTGGGTGACGTTTTGGAGTAACGTAGTCTTTTGTTGTTCAATAGGATCTCATAACGAATCTACTGAAAGCTAGGAACAAGATGGATTCCGTCTCGCGACGATTATCGTCTTCAGCTGCGGAGAATACAAACCTCCGTCAGCAAATCTCAGACCTGAAAAGTCTTATGAATGGCGTCATGAAGCTCGTTTTGAGGAAACAAAAGGAATTAAGATCTGCTTTGGAGAAGATGGTGAAGGTAGAAACAGCTCTGCTTCATCGAAGGGATTTTGAAGGAAAGTTGCAGGAATGGTCTCAGCTTGTGGACGACATTGAAGATTTTGTAAAGCATTTGGGGCCTTTCAACGAAAAAGATAAAGATTTGGAGCTGCTTTACTTCGAGGTAAGATTGTTAAACATCTGAAAAGGAAATATCAAGGTTAACCATGAGAGAAAAGCATAACGTTAAGTTATGTATATAAGAAAAGCAAGAATACAAAGCTATTATAATATGGCTCGTTTAAAAACTGGTTTAGTGCCACTGTACTGGAGAATTTCTGATAAGAAAGGTTTTGGTGAGACATTTTATAAGGAAGGTTGTCGCTTTAAACGCGTTTGAAAGTCATGATGTACAAGATGTCAATTTCAAGTTCTCGCAATGCATTAAGTTACATTTGTCTTTGGACGTGAAATGTTAATGAAAGAAAGTAAAAACGTGAAAGAAAATGATAATTACCAAAAAAAAAGAATGGAGAATAGCCACACCCATAGTCCCTCACGTCTCTGTTGATCATTTTATTTAACTTCTTTTTACCTTAATAGTTCCTTCAAAGCCACTGTTTGATTCAAGAATGCCTTCATGACTTCTTGAATAAAGAGTCCTCTAAAGGCGCTAGTCCGCATAAGAAGGCACGTCTATCAGACTTGAACAAACGATGGGACAGAATACGAGCAATACTACAAAGTAGGCAACGGAAACTAAGAGCCTTAGGTCTCTTGGCTGGTGAAGCTCAGACTCTCCCGAGAGTACCTGTTGTCGAATCCATTATCCCAGAGAGGGAAAAACCAGTATTAGCATCAACCCCGGAGGAAAAGAAACCGGAAGTTAAGCAAACCACACCCAGGAGCAAATCGACTTCTCCCGCCAGGGAGCTAAGGACGCCCCCGAGCGGGGAAAAGAAATCTCCCAGGACAAAGAAGAAGCAGTACGAAGAGGAATTAAAGGAGTTCTCTGAGTGGTTAGCGGAGCAGGAGAAACCATTTCATGATCTGGTTGGTGATGAAAGCTTGCCCCCTACAATGGAAGCCTTGAAAGAAAGACTTACGCAATTTCAGGTAATGTGTTGTAATAATCAGTTCTGCGGACTCGATTGAGTCAAGAGGGCTTTCGTGCGCAGACTCAAAAGTTAGAACCACCTTGTACAGCATTGTAAACAGTACCTCAAGAACGTACTGCTCAGTAGCTTTCATTTGAATAGTCACACTTGAGGATTTCATCCACAGACTCAAACGTTACAACCACCTTGTAAAACTTATTATACAGTTCCCCCAAAAAGTACTACTCAGTAGCTTTTATTTGAATTATCACACTTTAAGTGTTTCATCAATCCCGGTTATGCATTTAACCTGATTAATAGCTTTAATGTAATTTGTCAAAGGCGAGAACATATTCAACTGTAGTTAATTTGTTGCGGTTCAATTTTTTCAATTTAAGTTTGTCTTCCTTTTGTTCTTTTTAGTCGAGCAATGTGTGATAAGTTTACAGTAAACTATTTGATACACACAGGAAAATAAAATTTAATCCAGAAATAAAATTAAACCACAACATACCGTAAAATTCCGAAATAAGCCCCTCCATGTGTAAGCCCCTCCAAATATAAGCCCCCCAAACTCGTAACGCAAAAAACCCTCCGTTAAATCATCCCTCCAAATATAAGCCCCCCCTCCCTCCCGGGGGGGGCTTGCACTTGGAAAATTGCTCTCAAATACAAAGAAAAACAAAGCAAAAACGGTAAATTTACTTCCAACTATAAGGCTAGCCCAAACGATTTCGAAACTCAAATTTCCCTCCGTAAATAAGCCCCTCCGAATATAAGCCCCTCCAAAAATAAGCCTCTCAAAAAGGGCCTTTGAAAAATATAAGGCCCGGGGCTTATTTTTGGAATTTTACGGTATGTAGTTCTTAAAAACAATCGCTTGACAGACATCTTTGTTTTCACCTCTAGGTGTTTTGTCGCAGTATTCACAGCCACAAATCTAAAGTTGACATGATGCGACAATTTGCAGCGCAAAGCGGAGAAAGGCTTGACGCTGACGTGGTAGGCCCTAAGTACGAAGATGTCACGAAGATTGCCGACAGCATGTACGAAGTGTGCGAAGAAAACGCTGAATATTTGCAGTCGGTGTTGATTCAATGGCAGTCGTTCGAAGAGTCATCGAGGAAGTTTAACTCTTGGATGGACAATATGGTTCAAAAGTCGTTCACCGCAGCCAGGCAAATGCCCGAGGATAGCATCGATGCCGTTTTAATGAAGTTGATGAAATATCGTGAAATCGACCGTAAATTTACCGAGCGTCAAGCAACCAAGGACGCACTGGTGTATGAAGGGGAACAGGTGCTGACTGCTACAGGTCAGAACAAATAGAGTTTGTTTGGCAGTTTGATAGGTGTACATAAAATGCACGCGTCCCTAGAGCTCCCAGAATCAGAACTCACGACTTGTGGTTTAAAATCCACAGACTCAAATTAATCGTTTCGATTATGAACCCCCCTAATCTGAGAGTGTAGTAGACCAGGGTCAAACGCCGTACTTCATATTAGCCGGACCTACTGCTAACTAGTGACTTATCTTTTGGCTGCTCGCGCAGTACATGCTTTCCAAGAGCAAGTTCAAACCGTGTTCTATGCGATGTTCTATATCAATAATAATAATAATTTATTCAGTTAAAAAGCGCACTATAAATGAATTAATTATCATTATTATTATTGATGGTGTGTTTGTCGTTATTTTCTTCAGAACACTGTATAATAAAGCAATTATTAGATTCAATTTTTGTGATATCCGGGATAATCAAGGTCTTGGTGAGTGTTAACAGTATTGGCCTTCGGCTCGGCTGATAACACCTTGATTATTCTGTAATAAACTTCATCCAATAATTGTTAATTATTATTTGACTCTGCTCATGTGAAGTACGGTTTCTAACCCGGGGCATAGAATACCAATAAAACATAATATTTATCCGTTTCTTGATTAAATATGATCTAAAAATATAGCAACGCCGTTTTTGTATGTTCTGACGTGTTGTAGGGAATGCAAGCGTCCAGGCCTCTTTGAATCAGTTACGAGATAGGTGGCGCGCTCTCCGTCAAGAGACCCGGGGGGAGCGGCCGCGCCTAGAGCGATTGCTGCAGTTATGGCGGGAATATCAGACCGGCATGGATGACATGTTGGATTGGCTAATGTCAATACTCAGCCTGATGAGGAATGAGGAGATTTGTGATGACAGTTTAGATCTGGTCGAAGGACAGTTGGAGCATCTGAGAGTAAGTCGAGTGTTGTCTTTGTAATGCATCAAGGTTGTTATTTTTTCGATTCCTGAGGACTGATTCTCGATCGATGATCTTCAATACACGGTTCTCGTGAGAAACTAATATTGAGGGTATCCAGGAGGTGCTTTCCATTGAGTGAGGTTTATCGAGTGACCAGTTAAGCTAAAACCTCATTTACTCGTCTTTTTACGACTGATTTAAGGTCTTCGATCTTCCGATCTTCCACCTTCGACGCTCGGGTTTTCCTTAGAACCAAGAATCAAGAATCAATCATCGAGAATTGACCAGAGAGTCAATACGTAAGAAGCACTGATAAATGCATGACTTTAAAGTGATACTGTGAGTTAGTAAGCTGTGCTTATTTATAGTTACCCATCTTATTACTTACTTAGTTACTTCTTGACTGTTATACTGTTCTGTTCGTCTCTCTGTGGAAGTTGAAATTTTATCAAGATTCTTAGGGAGTCAGTGAGGGGTTGATGCCTATGAAATGTTGTTACTCCTTTAACAGCATTATCAAAGAGAAGTGGAAAATCACCAGGCCATCAAAGAGAGACTGGATGAGATCGCTTCTCAGTTAGAGAAGGCAGCGAATGGAAACGCAGAGGATATTCTTGAGAGCCAGGCCAGACTGGATGACAACTGGTCTGAGCTGTGTGCTTTACTCGAGGATCGCGAAGAGGACCTTCTTGGGGCACAAACAGACCTGCTTCTCGTGCGGTGCCTTGATGACGTGGATCAGCTGGAGGAGTGGTTTAAGAATGCCATGGACACTATGGAGAAACCAGTTTTGGTTCTTGGTAGTGCCACGTTTGAGAAAGCAAAAGAGCAGTTAGGACGATATAAGGTAAGTTGGGGCCTTGGTGCTGATGACGGATGGGCACTTACCTGTCCAGCTCTAAAGGGGCAATGTCACACTATGTCATGCTATGTCACGCTGTGAGCTATCCTTTCCAAAGCTTTTTCGCATCAATTGAATTCCAAAAATAATGTCCCTGTTTTGTTATTTAAGACTATATTTGGGCATTGAAACTGTTTCCTGTCGTATGTTGCTACGGATGGCAAACTTGGTTGAAAATGGATTGAAACTGGAAAAACTGTTTGGCAAACTTGTTTCAAATTTAAGTGTAGTTAACAAACTAACAGTGAGCGTAAGCAAAGACGTTTTTAAGCGACGTGCGTCAACCGGAAGTGGACTTCTCGCATTGTTCAGTTGTTCTGTAAGTTTACTTGTTGTTCTTTACGTTTACTTGAAAATATTCTTAATCAATACTTTGTTTATTTTCCTTGAACTAGAACATTAAAAGAGAACTCGATATCAGGGAACAAATCTTGGAAGACCTCACCAGTAGAGTCAACGAGTCACTTAACCACAGAGAAAATGTCTCTGTCAGGAGAGTAGCCGATGGCGTTCGACGTCTTAACTCGCAGAAAACGCAACTGGTCACGCTTCTTTCGGAAAAAGACGAGCGGCTCAGGCATGCGCTGAATCGCTGGGTGGACTTTCAAAAGCTCTACACTGAATTAAAGAACATCAATGATTGGTTTGAGTCGAGAGAAGAGACGTTAAACAGGTTCCAAAGAATTGTCACTCAGAGGGAGTTCGAAATTGCACTTGAGGATGTTAAGGTGGGCGTTGAAGCAAAAGTAAAGTTGTCAACCATTTCATTAACAGTTTTAAGAAATTATAAACTCGAAACGTAATAACTTTGTTCTGAAGTATTTCCGGTGAATACGTTCAGCCTTCATCAGTTGAAAGTGCGGTGTTACCTTGCAGTCACGTGTCCTTAGGATGGTCACGTGACAAGATAACTTCATCTTAGCTGTTTGGTAGTTCTACCTTCCCATCCCAGTTAAGAGAGAGGAGTCCTGTCTTCATCTCTATAGCTTCCTCGGTCTTTATTTTAGGGGTATTGTCTGTCAAAAGTAGTCTAGAAATCCGTTATTTTGTCTTGTCACGAAATTTATAAGACTGATAACGGATGCGTTGGAGTCTACATACAAGAGAATCAGAAAAATTATGTATTCCTGTAGGAAGCAGAGCGTGTGACTTATAACGTCAGTAAATAAGCTTTTCATTCCTTCCTTTAATTCGATTGGTCGTTGTTTAAAGCGGGCCTGTTTGAAGTAGTTTCTCGCAAGGCACCATAGCTTGTATAGTTCCAAAAAAGTTTTTTTGAAGTTAACCATCATTTTTTTTTATTGAAAGCGTATGACAACTACAGTTTTCTTTGTACCGATCAAACGTTTACCACGTTACTCATTGATCAGGGGCACCCAACGACAATTTTCGGGAAAATATCTGTTCGGAAGACGATTTGAGATCTAGAATTTTCGGAACATTTGTTGTAAAATTTCTTGCTTGCCTGCTTTTCCTAGGATTTTCGAACATCTAAAACATGGTATAATTGCCTATTTTTAACGGATTTTTACCCTAAAAAGGTCACCTAGAATTTTCGGGAACCTTTTTTCTGGCTGAAATTTTCGAAAAGGTAAGTTTTGATCCCTATAATTTTCGGATCACTAGACTTTCAGCTAGGAAATCCGAACAGATGAAAAATTTTTAGGGGATAAAAATATGCCTATATCTACCCTTTAAATACCAAAATACGTTTAACCATGCAATGTTTTAGTGGTTTTGAACTATATTCTCGTTGGGTGCCCCTGATTGATAACGTCGTAACATATTTTTAAGCTGTCACAATGTCACGCAGGGGTTTTATTTTGTCTCGCATTACAATTACACCCTTGGTTGGCTACGCAGGCAATGAAGGGTTTTCTAGCAACCCAACAAGAAGCTGTGGAAACCCTCCTTGCGGCGGCCCGGCGTTTGCGAGGTGATGCTGCGTTTGACCAACAAGAGGTCCAGGAGACAATAGAGACTGTGGAAGAGAGGTGGGCGGAACTTACCTCCAAAGTCGGAGAGTACGAAATTTGGCTGGAGGGCTCTGTACAAGCTAGTAAACAATACCAAGCCTCCCTTGAATACATAAACAGTGTACTGAATGATACGGAGGAGAGACTCAGAGTGAATGCATCTGGAAACGTAAAAGAACTTAAAAGAGAAGTTGAGCAACTGAAGGTGAGATTGCTATTTTGTGTTATATACTAGTGTAAAATTGTATTTTGTGATTTGTTCACCCACGAAGCACTCAGGAGTTTTTAAAAATTTGCAAGTGTTGGTTTTTGAGGGGAGGGAAGAAACCGGAGCATCCGAACAAAAATTTCCCGGAGCGAAGAAGAGAACCAACAACACGCCGAGAGTTGATCCCGGGCCACATTAGTGAGAGGCGAGTGCTGTCACCATTGCGCCACCCTTGCTCCCGCAAAGTGCAGTAATCGAACTTAATCGTAGAGCTCGATCATGTTGAAAGGATGTTAGTATGGTTAAACACACTGTATCCCCTGCAAACAGGACGCAGTGGTAGTTGATAACTATAATGATGATGAAAATACTGATCGCAACGACAGTCATGACGACGACGATGATGATGATGATGATGATGACGATGGGGGTGGTGGTGGTGAAGCTATTCAACTTACCCTTTGATGTTTTTTTTCCTCTAAAAATTGTTTTATCCATAGACCAAAAAAGAACTCGCACTCTATAGGCTATAACCGTTCCTTGCATTGCTTTCATCGATAACATGGTAATAGTCAAAAAGTCAAAAAAGGGAGCATGAAGTGAGGACTGGGTCTGTAATAATTTGCTTTTAATGCGTTAATGTATGGTATGTTTTTCATTGAAGGTACTGCGAGACGACATGAACGAGATAAGTGGTAGAATCGATGAAGTGTCAGAACTAGCGACGGACTGGGCGCAGAACAGCGAACCTTCTGCGTCCAAGCGACTGACCAACGAAATAACAACACTTACGGAACGGTTTGGATCAGTTTCCACTCAACTTATCAAGAAAGAGAAGGAGGTTAATGATTTACTGGTTAAGTGGCAGAGCTTTGAGAGTTCGAGCGCAGACTTGTCATCGTGGATTGAGAATCAGACTGATGTGTTGAATGAAACAGTGACAGTAGATGTTTCTCTTACCCTGCAGCTTGAGCAACTGGCAACTTGTCAGGTAATTACAGGGCTTTCCTATAAATTATTTGTACAAATATCGTAAGGCGCCTTTATATTTTGAAACAAATCTTAACATATGTAATAGGCCACTTCCGAGTTCCAAAAACCGTCACTTTCAAAATAAGGCCAAGAGCACAACCTTTCTTGTGAAAACGAGTTTAATTTCCATGAGAATGAAAAATCATCTCCACATCAAACGCCGAGCTTTTAACATCGTTTTGATACAGAGGCTCGAGGGATATTGGCCACTTTACAAAGATTAAATTTCGCAAAGACACCTGGGACTGTTACTAGGGACAGGGGGGTAAAATTGGCCAATAGCCGACCGTCCCCCGTTGCGATCCCAGAAACAATAACCGAAAGCGTTTCGGCTCTAGTTCCCTCATCTTCTCTAAAGTGGTGAATGAGTGTTTTCAAATCTAGTGTAATTTTTAGCGAGTTTTAGCTTCAGTTTCCCGGGCCAAAAAATTAAATCTCTCCCTGAAGATTATTGGAAGAATGCAAAGACCTGCACGGTAGTTTTGTATACGTCATTCAGTAATTCGCAGTACGTGTTTTAACGAGTCCAAACTAATGCCTTTTCTGTTTTATTATTATTATTATTATTGAATAATCCTCAAGGAAGCACTACCAACTGATTAATATTTGTTACTAATAATCACATTTGCAGTCGTTAATCCTTTTTGTCTTTTATAGCAAATCAAACAAGACCTTGATCTTCATCGTGATTGGTTGGCTTCAATCAATGCAACTGCTGACACACTTAGGTCCAAACTGCCCTCAGGAGCGACTCACATCACTCAACTCAAGAACGACATCAACCAGAGGTTCTCGTCACTTCAGGAATTACTGCAAACCAAACTCGAACGGTAATCTTCTTTGTTACGTACATTACCGACATTACTTTGTATGTATTTCTCGTCAAAAGTGCATGACTCGGAAGGAAATAAAATAGTAGGACATGAGTGTTCCTCTGAGTGGCTTTTATGTGAATATTTTACAATGCATGGTTTCCTCGATTAACTCTAAACAATTATTGGATGAGGTTTTTGTGATATCCGGAATAATCAAGGTCGAGGTAAGTGTTATCTGATAACACTATACTTTATCTTCAAGTAATTTCTCAATTTCTTGCTGGGTCGATGAAGCGAATCGAGAAGCCATTCTTACTTCGCTGTCCGCGAACTCGACATTGCTGTCCGTGCACTTGACATTGCTCTTGGAAATCATGCATTGCGCGCGCAACCTACAGATTATTCACTAATCTGTAGGTACAGATTAGTGAATAATCTGTAGGTTGCGCTGTTTCCCAGAATTAACTGTAGTCTTTTAGCCAGTGAGAAGATAGATGGTGACTACAATGTATAATAAAATGAATAACTGGGATCCATGTTAAACGAGACTACTGTCTGTCCTGTCGTGTCCTGTTAGTGCAGTGATAAGTAGCTCTTGTCTCGATGATCGCTTTCTTGATCGTTTGTTTTCCTAAATCATGGATGATTTATATTCCATAATTAAACCTGTCGTTTTATGTTTATGCGCGTACTTCTTTGGTTGCTTGTTTACTTGCTAGGTTACTTTGTAAAAAAAAGGAAGGTTTGACTGTTCATTTAGAACTCATTTACAGTATTAGTGTCATGACAACCTGTTACGTGTATCCTTCTTTGGGCTTGTCACGCAATCCTTGTCCACATGGAGAATTACACCCGCGAGCCCAAAGAACGTCTGCATGTGAGGCTTACTGCATGATAGCGTTGATTTAAAGAGACTCCCTAAAGCACTGACATTTTAAGCGATTCACCCTTCAGTCTGATATGATGAACATTTTTTTTTTTTGAAAATTACAGGATTACTTCTGCTACTTTGAGCTTTACCCAGCTTCAGGAGTCTGTGGACCGCTTGGTCACGTGGTTAGATGACGTAGAGGCACGCGCCAACAGTTTGGGTGATTTGGAGAACGCTGAAAGACTAGAACTGTTGCAAGTATGATTTATTTTGCAATATACGTGTCTTAAGTCGTCTGTCAAGTTTGTTTTCTCCGGGGTCATTAAAGGGGTTACTTCACCCTATTTTCTACCTTTTGAAAAAGCTAAAACGTTTTTCGCATCAGTTGACTTTCAAAAGTAGTGGTCCAATTTTGTTACTAAAGATTACATTTAACGTGACGTTACACGGGACGATTCGCAACAAAGATTTTTTGCGCAGCACAGAGTTACAACGCTGGCACGGTGTTGTAACCATTCAAAACAATGTCGTAACAATGCTGCAACGCTGTGTTGTGCTAAAAATCGTCATTGCGAATCGTCTCGTGTAATATTACTTAAAGTAATGACTTGAACAATATCCTTGTGACGTAACCTGATAAGGAACTGTTGTTGCGTACAATGACTGGTGTTTTAGCAATCTGAAAACTGGTCATCTAACGCAAATTCCATTCATTTTTCGTTACTCGTTATTTTTTCCCTTTTCAGGATCTTTTACAGGAGCTTGACGACTCGCATCACAGGTTGGAGTCTTTGCATGGCAGCGTGGACGAGAAACTTAACGAAACTCCTCAGAAAGAATTCCAGGAAATGAAGAGTGAAGTTACTCAACTCGAAGATCGTTGGATGCGCTTCAAAAGGAAACTCGTAGAGTTAGCAGAAGACAACCAACGGGTTGTCAAAAGACAGACCGAGTTTGACCAGGAACATGTGAAGATTTGCTCTGTTCTGGAAACGGTTTTACGAGGAACAGAGAACACGAGTCTTGATCAGACAGACATGGCTGTGGATCTTGAGCGCGTAGAGGTTAGTGTAATTCCTCAGGAGGGGTAGACTGTTCACAGTCCTCTAGTTTCCGTGATCGAGCACCTATACTCGAACCTACCTTTATAATACGTGCGGCCTTCTGGTTTCAAAGTTTACCGTGACTAGCGTGGGGATGACTATCAAGTCTACTTAGGGGGTGGGGGGGGGGGGGGGGGCCATTGGGGGAAAGGG
>BOPM01000068.1:1075990-1092170 GCA_022179025.1 Porites australiensis | reverse complement strand
ACCCCCCCCCCCCCCCCCCCCAAAATAACTCCACTGCAAGGAGTTAAATTAGCCCCCTTAGAGGAGTTATTATAACTCCTTGAAAATTACTAAGTAGGAATGTCTTTAAGAATTATTGATCATTTGAGAGCTATATTTATCTCTCGACATTGTGTTTACTGCGATATTCAGTCTACACGAAGTTGAGCCGGGACAAACCCTGCTGCGTCTCGTTTTTCGATCCCTCTTTTCATACACTAAGCTTGATACACTAAGCTTCATGTCGTGTTGATGTTTTAACCCTTTAGAGTGATTTTACTTAACCTGTGAAATAGGTAGTACAATACCACGCACTATTATGCACTAATTATATTGTCTTGTTTTGTTTATTTGTAGCTATTTTGCACTAGTTGTTACAAACTGTTTCACGGGTCAAGTAAAATCGCTCTAACTCCCAGAAGAGATTGGCATATTACTTCTCCATATCATATGAAAGCATTGTCCAACAGATAGGTGGTGAAAGTAGATAAATTTATCAGTCAATGCCGTATTGATATAACATCAAATTCTCTTAACCAATGTACAGTAAAATGTGAGAATTACATGTACTAATCAGATCTTGGGATTCAAATGGTTAAGGCATGCAAGGTCGCCACAAGTTTACAGTGCCAACATCGACGTAATTAATTCTTTGTTTGTGGTCATAGGTTTTTCTCAAAGATATCACCTCCCACCGACCCCAGATGGAACGCATAGTTAAGCGGAGTAAATATTTGTTATTGGACGTTAACACGAGTACTGCAGCCGATATCAGACTCGGTGTGGAGTCCGCACAAGCTCGTTGGCAGGCTATGAATAGCCGTGTAGAGCGCCTTGTAAATAGACACACGAAGCTGACAGGCAGAGCAGAGAAGTTCGAACAGCTTCGCCAGGAAGTGTACAGCTTTCTCACGGAAACGGAACTGAAGTTAATTTCTCTCGATCCTTACACGTCAGACACAGAGCCGCGAGTCCAACTTGAGAAACTCAAGGTATAGTCAGTTGACTTTGAGACTGAGAATCAACCACTAGTAGAAGTTTAACGATAGGGAAAAAAATGTCCTTACTGGCACTGACACAAGACACTGGGTCCAAATGCGTCCCTCAAGACAGTGCCATAGTCTCAGTCTCACGTATTCTCACGCCTCGAGCTGGCCGATAGCAGGCTTCGCTTTATTGGTTTTCCACTGTAATACACTGTATAATAGGGAATAGGGAACCTGGTGCCGAAATGTTTTCCGCAATTGTTTCTGGGATCGTGACTGGTGACGTGCCTGTCAGCTATTTGCCGTTTTTCCCCTGTCCCTAATAACAGTCCCAGAAGTCTTTGCGACAAATAACTCGCCCCCTTCTCTTCTCCTTTCTATTGTGGCGAATTGGACCTGTGACCGAATCTTGTTTTATTCTTTTAAATGCGTAGAATTCTTATTTTAGTTTGTATTGTGATTAGTCAGGAAGTTTAATTTTATTGTTATGCGTACGACCACATCAGCTTTGTTGAATTTTTAATCGTGTTTAAATAATTGGTATCATTATTATTATTATTGTTATTGATCATTACAACTGAGGCTGAGGTTTTGGGTGTAAAAGTCCTTCAGGGTGTAAAACATGACCTATCGTATGCTTGCTGGTGGTCCTCTTATCGAAGGCCTTTGTTCAAATCTGGACCAGCGGTCAGCAAACAAAAGGTTGCGTGTTGCGTGTTGTGTTATGTCCCAAGTGACTTAATGATAAGGTATACTTTGTTCGAGCGATTCATGGTGTTAAAAAATAACAATTTTTTTGTTCGTTCAAATCATTGATTATTATCAGGGTTTACAACGACTAATCAACATGAACTACTCGAAGTTAAAGTCTTTGCTGCAAGAAGGCAAGTCCATGCGTGAATGCTGCTCCTCGACAGAATTCCAGTCCGTGCAGCAGACGATGGATGAACTCAACACGAGGTGGCAACAGGTAACAAATTTATCAGTTCAACAGATGATTCAATTCGTAACAATTAAATGAAACAACAGAAGGTTAAAAATTCCATCTGGCGTAAAACAAACCATTTGGCTATGCCATTTGAGAGTATGGTCGAGGTGTTAAATCCTGGACTACTGAGAGATTTCATCCACTTCTAAAAGATGAGGCATATTACTCTAAAAGTCTCCATAACAAACCGTTCGCCACTTTAGAAACGAGAAGGAGACTGGAGCCGAAATGTGTCCCGCAATTGTTTCTGGGATCGTTGTCCCTTGCAACAATCCCAGGAGTCTGCGCGGCTAAAGTCATTAACTCGGCCTAGTTTCCTCGTTTCCATAGTGACGGCTGACGAATGGAAAACGAGTTTGAGGGGTAGCGTCAAGGGCGTTTTCTCAGCACCAAAGCCTAGAACGTAACTGTAGAAATTCGAAACATCTGTGCTTTTTATCTTTCTTTGCTCCAGGCTCTTCACTGTTGCATGACGTGGATCCTAGACCTGGCGATTCCAAGTCCTAGTACCAGTCCTTCTGCGTCAAACACAAGTGGAAACACCCCATCTAGGTAGGGTAGATTCCCGTTAACATACACTTCGTTTTGTCCATTTTGTAAGACACTTTGTCTTTCACCGTAGGTAGCTTATATCCATATTCAATTGCGAACAACTAAATATATTGAAATGCGCGCGATCAGAGAAGCCTGCAATCCTAATCTCCATGTTGCTTTTACGCATGCGCGGTAAGTCTTTAGCTAACATCCGTTCGGACTTCCACTAAAAATGAATCCAACGTAACGCATAGATCGCAATCTTATCACGCGTTTTAGCCTTCAATCACGTTAAACTTACGCAAAGCACTGCACATTTGACACCAGCTGAAGTTGGCTCTGAAATAAGTGACATGTTTTCCGCTGGCTATGAGGCGTGCCAAGAAAAGACTTCAGACGCTTGTGTGGTTCCGTTAAAGCAAAACCCACGCCGCGTGGAGGCTTCGCCTGTTTTTACCCTATGTTAAGTCGATTGTTTTAATAATAATAATAATAATAATAATAATAATAATAATAATAATAATAACAATAATAATAATAATAATAATAATAATAATAGCCGTTTTCAGTAGGGCCCTGAATTGTTAACAAGTTTAATTTCAAAGCTTAGCGTGGTAATAAAGAATGCCGCAAAGATTCGGCATTTTGCAGATTTTCCTTTTGTGGGAAAGTCAAGGAAGCGCGCAAAGCAGTTAGTTTGATCATGACTTTTAAAATCTTTTCCTTGGTGTTGCTCTCGCAGGCGTCGTCTTCCTCTATAAGTTCGACCGAAAAACAAACTAGAGGCGACCAGAAGCGCCCTTACGAAAGATATAAGTGATTGTTTGGTCCATGTCTCACTTTTTTAATTCTGTTTTTGTTTTCAGATAACCTATTGATTGTGCCAAGAAGATTTGTAATATGATTAATATAATTTGGATTTTGTAACTGACCCGTTTGCTCTTTAGACTATTTTTTACGAAATGACGCGGAAACTATTTCTTATGATGATAATGATTATAATAATTATACTTGTAATTATGAAACTCGATACAAACTTTCTATACACATTTTTTGTACAAAAAAATATATCGTTATTTATTCAGATATTGTTATACGTGGAAAGAAAACTAGCCGTTCATTTTGTAACAGGTTACTGTTCGTTTATTTAACACAAACCATTCATAGGCAAGAGTTTTGGATTGTTTATTTCGTAAACTACCGAATATACTAAAGTGAAATCTCAGTATGAGATAGTACTGCTTATTAGTCTCCGACATTTTCTGTCTTCACGTGCAGATTTATTTATATATTTTCACAAAAGCATTGTAACAAAGCCTTTATTAATACTGTGGTAGCGTTGGATTTCATTACTGCGCTTTGTGATTGGCTGACAGATCTCGCGCCAGTTTCTCAACCAATTAAAAGCAAAACAGAAACCTCACGTGACTTGCTATTGTGAGTTTTCCCGCCCTTAACACCTTCGAATGATATCCGCGCCGAGATCTGATTGGTTGATTTGGATTCTTTTAATGACTTTCTTTGCTAGTGTTTATTTTTTTTAAATTTTTTGCTTTTGTTTGAGAAACTGATTCAGTTAAAACAAAACACACATTCTAACCAGCACCACAGGAAAGTATCCTTGCATGTGAAGAATTACTGAAACTTAATGACCTTTAAAAAGTTTATGAATATGGGCAGCCGTTTATTCTGACATCTTTTACCATTCAACCTCTCTCTCCCTTTTAACATTGTAAAAAAATATCAACAGTCGTGCAGTAAATTTATTCTCATGTAAACTTAGTGAAATGAAGTATTTTTAACAACTCAAGACTTCAGCTTGAAATTAAAGAAATAAATTGTCTAAAATTATAAAAGTAATAATTATTTTGTTATAAGTACGACACTGTATTTTTAGTGTATACGATGATAGACTGTAGCCAGCTATATCCTTCACAGTCAATCGAGCAGGGACGATTTTCGTGTGAAACGTGCAAACCAGTGAAAGGAGACCCAGCTCGACTACTTTTTCTGCTTGGAAAATTGACGTAGCTGTCGAATGTTAAATAAAAACGTTATTTTTGTACTTTTGTATTTGAAAGAGTATTATTTTGGGGGGGAATTGTGTGAATTTCGGTCCTATTTGACTTTAGCTTTGTTCGTTCGTTTTTTGCCTAAAAATGCCAATAAAATCGTGTTTGGTGATGTTTTAGATAGATAAAAAGCCTTCCAAATTACGAATTTCGTGAGGAAGGGTTGGGGAGGGGGTGGGGTTCTGGATTAATTAGCTTTGTTGTATATTCATTGAATATATTTTTACGTCCACCAGGGGCTGAGTTGCTCAAAGCATGGTTAGCTTTAACCATTGGTTAAGCAGTATCAAAACCAATACGTTGTCAAGGTATTAAACGTTGGTTAACGCTAACCATGCTTCGAGCAACTGGGCCCAGGTCTTGGTTTAGGAATCAGGAATCTGATCTGTCGAGCTTGAACTGATTGGGAAAAGGGGGACTGTTCTCGTTCTATCATAGACTTTCTCGTTGCTAACATGATCAGTACAAGAAATGCAAGTGATTCTAAGGCAAGACGTTTGGAAGAAATCAAGTTGACCACAGACGTCAGATGTTAGGACCCAAGACTCACAGCCATATAGAATCACGCTTAAAGCTGACGCTTTTGAAAGTTTAACCTTTTGTTGGAGTGATGCAGGAGACTTCCAAACACGATCCAATTTCCAAAACGCACTCCATGCGTGACATTTATCAATAACACAACTGGTGTCTGCAAATTTAGCTTTGTTACAGTTAGAGAGTAAAGGATTGCATAGATGTTTAACTGTTTCGTTATATTTTATGGAGTTGCCAGAAATATGGTATCGTCAAAGAATTTTATTCAAAAGTCAAATTATTTTAAGGAAAATAAAATCATTGCCACAAAGTGTTGCAAAATTGTTTTACTGGTAGAAAGAGCAAAAAAAAAGTTTTTTTTTCATAATGGCATTCCAGGCTGAAATTAGTGGCAAGAAGGGGCAAATTGCTACATGTGCATCGTGCGAGGGCTGTTTATTAAGTAAGAACTGTTAGGCTTTGATATGTTTGTATAAGGGAGCCGTTACATCTTGGTTGCTTGAAATGAGATCTTGGTTGCTAAAACCCAGATCTTGGCAAGCAGGTCAGCCCGCCTTTTCACATAATACTACGAACATTTTATCAGGAAATAATGTATGAGCCAAGCCAGTTTAGTAAAGTGGGAAAGCTCAGCTTACAAGGCCAGCTGGCCTCGTATAAACAGGCCTTCAAAGTATATATAAAAAAGTGTTTCTTAGAGGAATTGAGTGCCCAAATATTAAATATTTTTTCAAGTTCTGGTATTTAGCATTCTAGACAGCTGTTTTAGATGAAGTGATGATGACACTTAATTTTGTAAATATATTAATGGTTCAAGGATTTCGGTGGTTTCGGCTGCTACCAGCAGTACATGTAGCTTCGTATTTTTAGCAGTTTATTGCTTTCAGCGAATAATTTAAATTGTCAACTTAAAACTGATAATACATTATGCAAGTTATGTGTTGGCATACCCTAAGATTCTCTGTAGTTTAAAATATAATTTACAGAGTTAAGGGGAATATTGTACTTGTATTTATTGAATGTGTTTAGTGAGAGAACCAAGGACAATGCCTTTTTGACCTGTTCCAAGCTCCTAGATAAGTAGGGCAATCGAGCAATAAAAACTTTTCACAACTTCGTAAGACGCCTCTGCTAGCAGGAAAGCTTGTTTTATTTTCCAAGAGCCTAGCACAGGCTAATGCTATTTTGGAATCTTGAACCCTTTTGTTTATTTTTGACTTCTGCGGAAAAGGCAAGTCTTAAAATGGTCCTATAAGCAAGGAAACTTCTTCTTTTTGTTATCTTGTCTTGTAAAAGTAACGACACCATACCACTTCATATTATGTACTTTCAGGTAATTATTTTACTTCATATATATTTCTGTAAATTCGTGATATCTCAATAAACCTGATGAAGACTGGTATTGGCCAGTCGAAATTTCGTAACTAAACTCTATTTCACGTTGTTTGATCAGTCCATGCTAAAGTCTTCTTGACTGTAACGTTTTCAGTTTCCTTGATAATAATATGGATTCTGTGCAGTCGCAGTTCTAAAATAATTTTTCTAGGCTCTGAGGTCCTCAGCGTGGCATAAAAATAATATGGGGGCTCGTGCCCCCGTGCCCCTCCCTTCAACCACCTCTCCGACTCCACCCACTTCTTAACGCTGATTGAAGCCTGGGACCTAGAAGAAACCAAGATGGCGCCTGGAAAATGGCGCGCGTGTTTGGAGCTACAACTTTACACTGATTTCACCGTTTGTATTGAACCTCATCACCGAGGCTTAAAGGGCTAACCATTTGGTGGCTTATTCATCGTCGTTTGGCTAATTTACATGTATAAAAATGAGCTACTTCAGCAACAGGAAACAAGCTCACAAAGTTCCAGAAAGCGATCACAAATTGGGTTGACCCGGACTTTATTATATGTTAAAGGTAGGCTCTCATGAAAGCGTAGAAAGTTGGTAAAGACTACCATTCCTTTAATTAATGTAAGAAGTTAAATTTCTGAACGACTACACGGGTTTTTTCTCCTGACTCAAATTCCATTAAGAGGACATGCGCATGCAAGGCTACCATCCCGTCTGCAGAGTTTGGCAGATCTTGACGAGATCTCTCGCGTACAAGGCCGTTTTTAGGCCCTTATTACTTATTGTTAAAACAATCTCGCGCGTGCACCTTCCATACTCTGCAGACTGGGCTGCCATGTATGTTTGTTGACAAAACAAGACAATGATTTTTGTATCGCAGAATTTGCATCAAAAAGGAGCTAAGTCCCAGTATTGAAGGAAACGCTTCTGTTCTCTGTACCAACATGACTCCTGTAAAGTCAGCCAATATTTGAATTCGCCATTTTCAAATCTCCGATATACACCTTATTTTCCCCCAAAATTTTGCTGAAGTATCGTCTTCAATTTCTCTTGGGATGACTGTGATACCCACAAGAAATTAAAACCATAGTTTATGAAAAAGTTAGGGTGGTGGTGGGGGGCGGAAGGGGGGTTTGGCAAACAAAGTGTATTATGGGAGATGTGCAAATGGCGAGTATCCAAAGATTAATGTATAGAGCACATGTACTCAAGTGGCCAGCAGCCATACAAATTTATTGTAACAAAAGAAAGCGTTTGGATAGAAAAAAACAGTTCAACCTCCACAGGACTGGTGTGGGACACCAAAATAGATGAAGACAAAGCAGAGGATAGACAGGGCAGGCCTGAAAATAATGGCTGGACAATAGACAACATGCAGCCTGACTGCAGACTTGACTGGTCAGAGTCTCGTCTTGCTGGTGATTTTGCACTGGTCATTTTTGGATAGCAACATTCTATTTTCCGAACAGCTTTTGCTTAATGCGTTTTGCTCTATAAAGTTGTATTGATTTCTTTTTTCTTTGGCATTTTGTGGTGTTTTGCACTAAAACCTTTTAAGAGCTGTTGTCTGTAAATATCGAGAATCTGGCCCCAGTTAAAAAAAATTCGATTTTTTTTAATACACCCAAGAAACCCTTTTGGTAAACTAGTTTCACAAACAATATTCAAAAGTTCCAGCAAAGCTCTGTTTTTGCAAAAAATAGGAAAGTTAAAAATCGGCCTTACCTGGTCGAAGGCCCGATGGAAATTATGCAAATTCAGGCATATTCAAAATGCTCGTACGAAAAAACGATAGGTAATCTATAGTTTATCTTTGTATAGATGAACCATAGATTAGCTTTCGTTTTTTTGTATGAGCTTTTTGAAAATGCTCCAATTTACATAATTTCCAGCGGGCCTTCGAGTTGAGGCCAATTTTAAGGTGACTCGACCCAGTTATTTTGTGGGGGTACCATCCTACTTTGAAGCTCTCTGGTATCGCCACCTTTACTTTGATCGTGAGTCTCACGTATAGCATGGATAACATATTGATCAATCTACAACATTACGGAATCGCGCCTGTAGAAACGCGTCGCTAGTAAATGCAAATTTTTCTGTCAATCATATGTGTCCTATTATTTGTAGGTGGAAATTGGTGAAACATCGTTATTGTTTTGGAGACAATAGAAGAACAAAAGATAACAGAAAGATCAAGTTATGCGGTCTTAAAGCGTGTTGCGTGACTTAAATCAGCTGCAGCATTTCTCCTAACTTTCCTGCATTAAAACGTTGGAATGAAAAGTCTGAAGCTTAGCTTTTAAAATCTTGATAGCCAAAATAAAAAGGGTGCCCCAAAAGGCAAGCATTTGGGAATTCAAAATCGATATTTTTGTCTCCAGCGAAATCCGGCGGATGAACAGTAATTTGCATATAAGCGTAAGTGAAGTGAAATAGATACAAATTGCCGTGGCTGTAAACACAACGTTTCCTCAATGTTTTTTCCTTTTGAAAGCGTAAATTCGCATGAAAGAGCTCAGCTTGCACAAAATAATATAAAATGAAACGAATCAAATCGAAAAGTGGTTAAAAAAAGTCAGGATATTTCAGTTCGATGGAAAGTATGTGATTGGGTAGGTGATTTGCATACTGTTAAAAACAACGTGTGGTGCAGTTCCAAACCGTTCGGCTTCCTGAATTGTTTTTCTGGAATTCTATACATTCTGCTGGCCTAAATAGTTAAAATATCTTATGAAGTCAAAATATTTATCAAGTTGAGCATTTGCATTTCCTTATAAAACAGAGAGTAGCACGAAAGCTTCGATCTATAGATTTTCTTAAGTTAAATTACCTTTGTATTGTGGAAACAATACCCTAACACTTGAGTCTTGAATCAAAGGACGCGACATGCATCGGCTTCCTTTGTGGGCGTGCAAATAGTCATGGGACCCGCGATTTTGCGGGCGACACGGATCTACAGGCGCCATTCCGTAATGATATAGCATAAAATTTTTGGTGACGGAGTAAATGTCACGTGGTTATAGTACCATGCCTCTTTGGAGTCAAAATTCTGCTGTTGCCGGCATTTTTTCGTGAAAATCTCTTGGCTACATATCGTGTGCATTAGTGCCTTGTGTTGAATAGAGTTTCACCAAAATCGCAAAGACCCAATACAAGAAATTCAGTGGTTTGCAAATTAAGGTCATAATTTATGTGAAAATGATAAGCAAACTTGACATGATTATATCTAATAAACTATGAGATTTGTCCCTTAATAATAATAATAATAATAATCAACTTTATTTAACGAGGGTAACACGGGATAGTACTTCAACTGAATAACTAGTGGCCCTCATTATTTTTGGGATCTTTATAACAGATGGGTCCTTGCAAGTCAGCAAAAAGCTTTAGGGCCTTGTAAATGGACACAATTTCGACTAATGCAAACATATTGAAATTATAGTTTTAGCTATTTGTTGACGTTTGTCAGCGTTTAAGAGTCCTTCTCACAAAAAAAGCATTTTCTTAAAAATTCGTAGTTTTTTTTCCTTCAAATTTTTTCAGGGCCAAAATTGATTAACTAACTACCTGGATTCTGAATTTCATGGTCGTTGAAAAACTGTGACATTATCTTCTATAAGTCCAAACTTGAGTAAACATGGAAGATTTTTAGTGTTTTGGCTGAGTTTGTGCTTTGGGAGTTTTCTATTGTTTCTAGTCAGTCGTGATACAGCATTCTTGTTCAGCACGCATGCAATGACCGCGCTTGGCTGACTTCCGAATGCTCACCAAAATATGATAATTTTGTTACGGGGAGAAAATAGAAGGGATCCCGTCATGTAAAAGTCCTGAGTGTACATCATACCGAGAATTAAAAACTCTAAAAGAAAATGCACGAGGATTGATTAAAAATTGTGAGTTAAACCTCTATGCTTTAGGGCAGCTTTACTGAGGTTATTAATAAATGATTATATTAAAGGTTCCGATACCTCTTACTACAGCAGTATAAATGGAACACCATCAAAATATGATTGCTGCGATTAATCATCAAAGCGCCATACGAATCAAATTTCATGACCATTCTTGACTTTTTCATCAGTCTCTGAAGACAGTCTCGGAAAAAACTTGTCGTTTGGACACGCTTTAGTGGCCATTTCCTTTGTCGAGAGGTGGCCATTATAGAGAGGTCTGCCATGACAAAGATAAGTTGCCATTGTAGAGAGATGGCCATTAGTGGAGGTTGGACTGTAGTTTGAAACCAGATGTCTTATCAACCACCACCACCACCACCACTAGAACTATCAAATCCTTCTGTAGTACAACAGTAACTTTATATGTTTTGTTGTGCATAACTGAATCTTGTGTGTCACTATGCTTCTAATAATAGTAAAAATAACCTAGGAAGTCTCAAATTACGATGTACTCGCTTTGCTTAACCTTCAGTTATTTCTTTTTCAGGCAGAAAATAATAACAGATGTTCAGGAGTGGCTCCAACATTAGAGAGGCAGCTGATCTGAAGGATGCCATTGCCACAGGGAAGAGATCACAAGTCACTAGGTTGGTTTGTGGACCTTTATTGGTGATACTATCTATTGGTAATGAATAAGGATTTCAGAGATTCCAACCCTGTCAAGTAAAAAAGGGAGATTTTTAGGACAGCATAGCTGCGCCCACGAGCACTGAAGGCGTGAGCCTCTAGGGGTTCTAGGGGCATATCTTGTAAGATATGTGCCTCTAAGATGCCATTTTGCTGCATTTTGAGATCCCAGTCAGTGGAAATACCGCACACCCAAAACTATCGCAAGCTCATGCTTGGATGCCAAAAGGGTAAAAATGGCTGAGAAACTACAGAAAAAGGGCAAAGAAGTGCTAAAAAGACTGGTGAAACAAAGAAAAGGAAAAGTTTCAAAAACCGCGAGAATATATTTGCCAAAAACGGAAGTTTTCCGACCAAAACGGGAGGATTGGAACCTCTGGCATTTCTCAGAGGATGACATTGTGCATGCTGCCCAAGACCAAGACAGTTGGAGCCGACTTAAAGTCGACTGCTCTTTGGTTTATGATGATAATGATGACTATCAATGGTTTCCTGCTGAATTTAGAAATTGATTTAGTTTTGGAAATGTTTGCTGCCACAGGCTAGGAAGTCATTGAATGTGGGGTACAGCTAGGCTGGGGTTTTCCTCCTTTGAGCAAGCTGATGTTGAGACAGGTTTTTTTACCCAGCAGTTGTTCCACAACCCCTATTCAGGCAAAATCTTTTGATGTTAAAATTAATGTGGCAATTTGTCTTGAACAGGGTGTGGCAGATCGTCAGATGCATGTTTATGAGTGACTCCAACAATAGAGGGGCACCTGTATTAAAGGACATCATGACCACAGGAAAGAGATCACTAGTCACTAGGTTGGTTTTGTAAACCTTCATTGGTAATACTACTAGCATAGCAAAATAGAAGATAAGGGACCTCTCCCATTTAAATTGGGCTTTTCTGATCATATATAGTTACTTCTTTATAGGTCCATAATAATATCAATATCTGAATGTGATGTGTTTAACCTTATTGAATGTTGTTATTATTATTATTATTGATTTTTTTAATTGTTATTATTATTATTATTATTAATATTATTATTATTATTATTATGAATATAAATATAATAACACCTCTATTTTATAAGTATTGGTTCTTAATTGAACTGATAAATAGAATATTATACAGTGGAACCTCTCCTTTGGGACACCTCTGTCCATTCAGGGGACACAAAATTTGGCAGAGGACAAATATTCACATAATCTTTTAATCTGTTACCTCTGTTGAAGGAACACCTCTATTCAGGGGAAAGGGACACTTTTTCTGGGTCCCGAATCCCAGGTTTAACCTCCATGCATTCAGGGGACACCTTAGTACTCAGAATGTGACTGACCACAAACGTTGTTGATAAGTTTACACTGATCACAATGATTACAGCTTTCACAACATGAACAATATTACTGCACTTGTAGGAAAAACAAGGCAACAATTTACCAGTGAAAAGTTAACTGTCATTTTTTATTTTGCTGCTTTAAAATGATACCTGCAACAGATTCCAAGGCAGAAATTAAAAAAATCCTTTGTTGGTTAATTTTTAACAAACCCTTGCCCAACCTCTATTCAAGGAACAGTTCTATCCAGGGGACACTTTCCTCGGCCGTGAGGATGTCCCCTGAATTATAGAGGTTCCACTGTAGTAATGTTTCAATAAGCACAAACAACTGATGAATGCATTTTAGTGCTTTAAAATTTCAAAATTTTCTGGGGGAGCATGCCCCAAGAAAAAGACCCCCTAGAAAAGGAGTACTTATGGGCCCCTTGTTGATACAGTTGTTGATAGTCTCTATTTTAACCAGCTGGCTACTTGAAACCCCTGACTTTAGATAATTTTATCCTGTTGCTTATGTAGTTTAATGATTTGTTTCCTCCAGGTCATGTTGTATGCCACCAATTGACTGGATCAAGTCTTCAAGATTCAGGATTTCGAGGTTATCTTCAGTACTGTAATGGTTGCCTAGTTTACTTTGTAATCCAGCTCTTGAGTGAACCAGATAAATAAAATGTGGCTGGCTTGTTCAAAAGACAAGATACTAATCTTATCCAGGACATTACATTAAAATGCATTTAAATGCATTTTAAGTGAGTTAACAGTGGAGGGTATCTTTAAGTTTACTACATTGTTCACATGATTCAGGTGTATGGAGTTTCCTTTGTGCACCATTTTTTTGCCACAAGATTCATTGATACAATTTTGAAATTGAAAATTAGAACAGTTGTAAGTAAAAAGTAAAAGGCAAAAGTTTCACCTTCTGATGATTCCTTGTGGTAATCAAAGTCAAAACCATTTTATTTGTTATGCAGAAGTTGGTTTGCAAAACAAATGATGTTTGCTTAAAATTTCCAAAAATTACGTTTTTGAATAAAATCTAGTACATCAACTCGAAACAGTTAATTGATAAAAAGTGATTGGATCTGTTTATTGTTAGAAGACTTGATAGATAAATGCATTTGTTGAAATTGACTAGACCCTAAATCACGTGATTTAAGGAAAAACAGTCTCTGTTGGAAGCTCAAGAAGTCATTCATTTCTGTTATACAAAATGAAGGAAAACTATCCAAAACACATAACTGTTTGCAACTCGACAATTAAGCATAATTTGAAAACCCTAAGTAGATGTCACTTAATCTAACACGGCTAATTTATAATAATTATACTATGAAAATTCACATAAAAATTCGTTTTATAATCCTAGTTTATCTTGTGTCTGAAAATTTGGCTTGAAAATTAATCATGCCAAATAGATTTAGCATTTTATTCCTGGATAAGTATTAGTTTTCTTTTGATCAGTTTTGCCACAGTTCTGTTATAGATATGAGCTAAGTTCTGCTATAGTTACAACAGTTTTACATCACCTTCATGTGCAAAATTGCATTGTACAGTCATTCACAAAGAACTACATTGTCAATGACCCAATTATTTGGCAACCACTGAACCTTTTAATTTAAGTTCAAAATCAAATCATAGTGTCAGCAGCATTAATTTGGTAAACGTTTGGCTGAAATAGGACACGGTGCGAGAAAAAAGGCTTTAATTTGTCCAAAAAAGGGACAAATAATGTACTGCAAGCTTACATGTACACTGATGTGCATTGAAGGTTCATATTATTATTCAGTCATTTTCTTGTTTAAAGAGCCTTATGTACACTACATTGCACTTTAAAAGTTTTGAAAAAGGAAAACAACAGAAAGCCAGGAATTAAGTCTAGGGTGTACTGTTGGTGAAAAGAAAATCTCCAACTCAAAATGGCAGTCTCTGAATCCAACAGCTAAAACATTTTAGCCAAAAACTTTGTCAAACCTAGCAGTTTATCAAACAACAAGTTTGTTAAAATATTAAAATGGGCTGATAACTAAAATACCATTCATAATTTAGCAAAATTTGAAATTTAAAAAATACTTAAAATTTCAAACTTTGTTAGCACTGTGGTTACAACTCTGTTCAAAGTTCTCATGATTTTCACATGGAGGATAAAAAGATGTAAAACTGACTGTAGGTAAGGTCAGACATGCAATCTATGTTAAGGCTTAATTGACAGTCTTGCTGACTGGCAGCCTGACTGGCTAACCGACTGGATTATTGACTGACTGACTGACTGATTGGCTGGCTGGCTGACAGAATGACAGGCTGACTGACTGACTGACTGGTTGACTAACTGACTGACTGACTAACTGATAGACTGACTGACTAACGGACTGGCTGGTTGACTAACTGACTGGCATACTGGGTAACTAACTGACTGACTGGTTGCCTAACTGGCTGACTGATTGACTGACTGACTGACTTACTAAATGACTAACGGGTTGACTGACTTGACTGACAGACTGACTTACCGACTAACTGACTGACCAGTTGACTAACTGAATAACCAGTTGATTAACTTGTTGACTGACTGACTGATAGACTGACTGGTCGACTAACTGGCTGACTGACTGACTAACAGACAGACTGACTGACTGGTTGACTAACTGGCTGGCTGACTAACTGACTGACTTACTGACTGCTGACTGACTGGTTGACTAACTGGCTGACTGTTGGAATAGCAGATAGACTGACTGACTGACTCACTGGTTGACTAACTGGCTGGCTGACTGACCTCCTGGTTGACTAACTGACTGACTTACTGACTGACAGACTGACTGCTGACTGACTGACTGACTGACTGGCTGGTTGACTAACTGGCTGACTGACTGACTTGTTGACTGACTGACTGACTTCGGACAAGAATTCATACAGGCTGAATGATTTGTTGCAAGAAAAAACTGACTCACAAATCCTTAAATTGCTAGCACCTTTGATTGCCTGATGGAATTACTTACTAACTGGCTGGCTGAATACTGACTTTACTGTCTGGGGGCTAACAGGATGATGCAGTGAACGAGTGATTTAGTGCTGACTGTTTGACTCTGATCGTAGGACTGTCCAACCAAAATTATGGGTTAACCCGTTTCAATCCAATATAGAAACTGTGTAAAACCAATGTTTTTATAATTTAGGATGGCTTGTTTTCTAACTACATATTTTTTTCAGACTTATTATTTTTGTTAAGAAAAAAAAAACCTGGAAATTTCCAATTTTTGTCCAAAATCAAGGGTTAACTCCCTCAAAAAAAGTCTCAGTATGACAACTATGTAAAATCACTATTTTTTTTGTCTAGGTGGGCTTGTTCTTTTACTACATGATCATCAAACATTACTTCAAGGCCCATTTTGTCCAAAAAAACAAAGACGAAATTTCAAGTTTTGACCAAAATCATGGGTCAACTCCTTTAAAAAATCCATTATGGTGTTTATGTAAAATCAATATTTTTATAGTCTGGGAGGGCTTGTTTTCTAACTAGATGCTCATCAAACATTATTTGTCCAAAAAACAAACAAGCATGAAATCTCTTATATAATTTTTGACAAAAATCCTGGATTAACCCCGTGAAAAAATCCCAAAATGGCGTGTGTGTAAAATTCATATTATTTTAGTCTAGGAAGGCCAATTTTTGTACTAAATGATCATCAGAACATTATTTCCAGGCCTTATATGTCTTAAAACAAACAAAGAGGAGATTTTCAACTTTTGACCAAAATCATGGGTTAACGCCTCCGAAAAAATTCAGTATGCCAAGTATGTAAAATCAGTGTTC
>BOPM01000068.1:1028693-1039003 GCA_022179025.1 Porites australiensis | reverse complement strand
TCTATTGTCTTATAGATGAAATGTACGTGCCTTATTTAAAGCTGTGAAGTGAGGCGTTCACCAAAACCAATCTTACACTTGCATGTACTCTTTTTACTTGATCATATATCCGTATCTGTTGTCTGATGCCCAGCATAAAGCTACAGCAAGACAGTTTAGAGGTACTCAAGATATGTGTTGGGAAATGTTGGTGTGAGCGGAATCAGAACAGTGTCCACAAATATCTCGTCAAAACAGGCCATAAAGGGATGCTATGAATTTAAATTGGAAAATTGAAGAAATCATCCAGATCAATCAGAGGATAGTAGGTTTGAACAGAAATGGAGGCTATACCATCCCTTTGGTTTTCAATTGTACTTTGCGATGCGAGTACATTGTACTGTTCTAAAGTGCAAATATTAATTACAATTGTACAGAGTTGTAAAAGTTGAATTAAGAATTAAAATAGAATAATTGTTAAATAAGAGGTATTTAAAATAAAACACTATAGCATTTGATTGTACTACTCTGCAAATTTAACTTTGTAAACATTTCTCAAAGTCTTTTTGATTCCGCTGAAAACTTGAATCCACTGAGGTGTCCGCTGTGTTTCAGTGTGCACTGTGCACTCAGTAAATGCTCAATAAAATTTATACCAAATTTGAATTTGTTAAATAACTTACAACAACTTTAAAATGAAATGACAACAGACGTGCAATAATTTTTAAGATTCTTTTGAGCAAACAGTTTAAAATGAGATAATGCTATAACTGCTTTTTTCTGTTTTTTTATGGCATAAACTACCCAGCACCCAGAGCCTTTATTGCTGGCTGTCATCGTGCACACATACACAGGGCACTGGCATCTGCTAGCAATTTTGTGGAGGCTGCCATCTGCTCCAAAGCCACAACAAGACGAGCTGGCATCTGCCACCATGCATTCAGCCATCTGCTCGACAGAGCTGGCATTGTGGCCACTTACCTTTGAACCACCTGCTCCATGTTAAGTTAAAGCAAAGCTGGCATTGGCCACTAAGCTTTCTGTCATCTGCTAAATGTCGAGTTGTGACAAAGTTGGAATAAGATTGAACATTAAACCCACTTTCTCAGGGGTGCTCAAGGATGTTCCTACAACTACAATGTAGCAGTTTCTTTAAACAATGCCATTGCATTGCATTCGTATGCATGACCACCTGTGCTTACAGCTGCTTACAGGAGATCCTCAATCATCCAGACCTTAATAAATTATATACGCTATATCTGCATGAGTTTTTACCATAGTCGCTCATTTTTTGATAAATATTTAAGAGCGACGGTCAGGAAAAATCGACCAAAATCTTAATTTCGTGGCAAGAGTTGAAAAATCTATTTCTTTCATTTTTTGTTCATAGACAGCTGTTAGGTAGATAAGAAACCTAATGTAGATTGTTGCTGCCAAAAGCCTTTTATTGGTGAGAAAAATTAGAGAATCGGTTTTCGATGTCGGAGTCTCAGACTGCCCTAATTTTTAACCTGAAATTCGCTAACATCAACTTTCCTCGCGTTCGCAAACGAAGCCGCATGGAGAAATTTGGACACTTTCAGTGAACAGAAAAATTCTTCTTCTTCCACTAAAAGACACGTTCAGGGCAATAGCGAAGCTCGTCGTACTGAAATAATTAAAAAATGAGGGATAAGTTTTCAGGATGACAAAAACTTAAGTCCGTTACTCATTTTCGACAGCAATATTTAACATGTGGTATAACTGCAGATTCTCTTCATGCTATTTAAATCAAACATTTAGACATTCATTTAAAACATACCTGGGAATTGGCTTGGGTTATTAAAGGAAATCTGTGTAAGACGCCATCGAAGTTCAGGAATTTTCATTGTAAGCCGGCGGTAATTGTGTAAACACTTCCAATTTCGAAACGCACAAAAGTAGATATTTACAGCCTAAAGGCTCGTTTTTCGTACTTCTTGTGGGTTTTCCCATTGCAAAGTTGCTTCTTTCACAATACAAATTTCACTCATTCAATATTCATAAACTGTTAAAATTTCCAAAATCGCCCATACGGCCATCCGGTTCTCACTTTTGTAGTCCGAGCTGTGGCGAGTGTTTGAATGAACATTAACAGAGTTACGCTCCAAGATAATAAAGAATTTATTATGTTTATTTTTTATTTAATGGTTTAACGCGCGGCATTTTAGTACTCCTGCAAGCGATGTTCACTGAACGACTGAAAACAATCGGCACAGCGATTAAAATTACAAGAGAGACTACTAACAATCAATAAAACAAATATAACTCGGTGAAACATATACAGAGACAACAATTTTCATTCAGAAAGACAAGTATTAAAGTGTCCCTAAATATCCTGAGTCTTCCAGCTTCAAGCTTAAGTTTATGTTTTAAGCCGGCTTCCCGGTGCTTGATTTTTTCAAAGACGAACTCGAGGCAAGAAAATCGCTCAAAGCTTTCTTTTCCAGCCAGAATTATAACTAAATATTTTTTGGAACGTTTTCTTTCTATTTGCGGTGAGAAACTGTCTAAAGGCTTTTTAAAGTTAAGATTATAACAAACCTGATACTCGGTCAGATCGTTGTCTAAAATCTTACAAACGAGCATAAACTAAATACCCGCATAAACTACCCTCGACTTCATTAAATTACATACAAAAAACAAACATCAAATACAATAATTTCTCTGGCTTACCATTCGAGATGCAGCTCCTGAAAGGTATCAAGTAAAGCCAGTATCGCTTCAGACTTTGCAATCCTCTTACGCATCAAGCAAGGTGAAAACGAAAACGATGCCATCCGAAATCGGATTTCCGACTTTGACAAGCGACGTATTTCTCAACCAAAAACCCAATAAACAAACTAGCCATTAATAACAGAAGACTCCTGATAGCAGCTGTATTTCATTTTGTACATCCAGTGGAAAAAGACAGTTAAAAACATCACAAGTTGACACAAAACTCTGTCAGCTTCAGCTGTCAAAGTAAACAAGATTCAAGATGCTGCATAAATTTTCCGCATGAACTCACCTGTCGAATTTTGACCAATCAGAGAATAAAAATTGGACTTAGAGCGTGACCAACGCGTGACCATGGTGAGAAAAGTCAAAAGCAACTGTCCTCCCTGCCTGTAACAGCTGGCTGAATTTTCGCGTCCGAGGTCAGTTTGCAATCAAAATTTTAATTGTGCAGCACATAAACACAACATATTTCATATGAATTTAGAAAAAATTGAACTTGAACCTGCGATCACTTGAAAACTAGTTTACTTGTCAGCGGATAACTTCAAAAAAATACTTGACCTCGATGGGTCGACACCTGAGCCCACGATACGGTCAAGTGATACTGGTCAGCAGGTACCCTGTTTTGACAGCTGTCAATTGATCAAAACATTGATGTCCAATATGTGTGCAATATCAGTTTTCCTGTGCTCCCAAACTAGTAAAAGTATGAGATTTAACGTTGTTCGCGATCTAGTAACACAATTAACTGGTCAGCGCACAGCTTCCAAATAAATCACGTCACCTCGATGAGTTGACACATGAGCCTGCGATATGGTCATGGGATACTGGTCAGTGGCTATCCTGTTTTGACAGCTGTCAATTGACCATATTGTTAATGTCCTATATTAAATCCTATATTAAGGTATCATCCACCCTCAAGCACCCTCCTCGCGTTGATCGGCGCTAGCGCTTTTCCTTTTAACAAATACCCCCATAAACCGTACATTTTCTGAAAGCTTAATAGTTCCAGATTATTGCTTATTTCTTTTAAAAAATCAAAATATTAACGTGATTTGGAAATGAGAAGCTTTTTGTGAAAGTGGGTGTCACTGTAAATTTAAGTCCAGTCCAGCCAAAAATTAACAGAAGAAGCCAGTTAAGAACCCATTCGCTTCTTAACACGTTTGACTAAAAAACCGTGTCTCAGATTTTTGTCAAGTGCGTTTGTTCTGTTGTAAAAAGCAGGTGAAGTTAGGGATAGCAAATCATTAGCACTACCTGTGAAAAAAATACTCTAACTCGAAAACGAAAAAAGAAATCAAAATTCGCGGACACGGTTTTTGAGAAAAACTATCTGACAGTAAGTCGGCCAAATTTCAGGCAAATTGGTTCACGGGTTGCCGACTTGGAGTTTAAAACGTACCCTCAACTTGCCCTGATTTTCATTGCGAGAAAACAGTGGAAAAAGATTTTTGGTGGCGTATTACCCGTAATGAGATTATAACAGATTATAACACCAAAGCTGTCAATGTTGATGCATGCCAGAGAAGGGACAATAATAGTGACACAGCAGGAAAAGTTGAAAACGAAATCCTACAACAGAGGGTTTCAAAGGCTCCGCTCTGTTCTATCTTCTCTGTTGTTGAGAAAGCTTCATTAGTTATTTGCAACGGGCAGTTTTCATTTTCAAGTTGAGCCAATAGTCCAGCTGTTATCGACCAAAAATATAGCGAATTGTTCACTTTTATGATAAAAGCATGAAACTTTGCCAGATAACAACCGACCCTAAGACTAACATTTTTTGATATGGAGCCAAGCCAAATTCAACACTGGACACGAATACTGCGCAGGCCCTAAAATGGCCTACATGAAAACGAGGCTGACAGTGGAAATGCTTCTAAATTACCGGTTTTTCAGTGTTTTGGTAAATAAAACTTGTAGATATCGTGGAAGAATACGTTTGCTTTCCTGTCATGTTATATTTGGTGTCACGTGACCCTTTCTTCCAAATATGGCGAAGCCGTTGTTGGGTGTCCTGTGCTGGGCTGTCTTCTGTGCACTTGTGAGTTTTAAAGGGTGAGAATGGGCACCGATTCACACAATTTTAAATGATAACACTCTTGCAACTTTTTTTCCAATTTTCAAGGGTGGGATTTGTTTTCATACAGATGTCAATTACCACATGAAAACAAGGCAAGAATCTTTTAAACTGTTTGAAAAGCCTCCAGTTAGCACTGCGTGCGGTCATTTGGGGGTGGATTCAGATAACATTGCATAAAAGCTTGCACTGATCAAAAATTGTGATTGTATGGCACTCTGGCTATTGTTTTCCATCTAAATGTAGAGCGCCGCTCAAAAACAAGGCAAAAATCCTTTTGATGATCTTAAAAGCTAGCCTCCAGTTTCTTGCCTCCACGTTCGGATACTCCATTAAGCTATTAATATTCAAATGAACGAATGAATCGTTCAGGGAATTCTCCTTTCATTATTAACAAAGTCAGTTACAAGGTTCAGTGCTGAATCCAGGAGGTGGCCCAGCCCAAATAGCTCTCCTCCCTTAATTTTGAAGAAATGCCAATTTGATCCTTTCAAGTTGAAATTAATATTACCAGTTGTTGCTTACATTAAATGCATGAGATAGAACAGTCTTTGAGGTAAAAATGAACAGGTCATGCAGGAGCAAGCGATCGTGCCCCCCCATATCTCCGTTATGCCTAAAAAACAGATGACAGGATAGTCTTGTAAAGACCATTTCTGAGATACGCAATTTAAAGCTACCAAATTGATATTCCTTTAAATTTTATATTAACACATGAAAATATAAAAAAGATGATCAATCTGAATGTAATAAAAAGGGCCGTGTTTCTCCCCGTTAAGGACAAGAAATCAAGCCTTTCAAACTCAGCTCGCTTACAGAATGTCGAGCGCTTCAAAGTTGTTGCTACGTATGTCCTCAAGGCAGAGTATATTTAAAGTGCATGCTTATCCCTTATAATTGAACACCAACTGAGCTGCTTGAAATAGATGAAGGAATCAGTTTAACTTTACTCATATTTCTAACGGTAATCTTTAATAATAATAATAATAATAATAGTAATAGTAACAGTAATAATAATACTTATATGGCGCCGATATCACTACTGCTATTTTCATCAAGAAAATTTTCCTTGCCCCAGGCGAGCATGGTTTCTCCTTCTTCCAAGTGAAATTGTTCACTGGAAGTGTAAGTGTGCTGCTCACTAGTACATCATTAAAAATTAAAAAAAAAAACTACAATATTTTAAAACCGTACAGAAATGAAATCCATGGTCATGTACTCATCTAAGCCGAGAAAAATGTTATCTTTTTCTGCTAATGTCAACGTTTTGTGCATCGATCCAGCCACAGAGAAGTTGACCTTTTATGCGACAAAAAGTTCCAAATCAAAGGAAAATAGCCAAACATCCAACCAATAGAGCTGGTTTCTATCGCTAATTTTACACCCACAAGTGAGTTTTCATGAGTTTTCTACTACAGACATCAAAGGGGAGTTAAGAGTGTATCCTCAAGAGACCAGTTAATCAGAAACAATAACAAAAATGGAAACTGCTGAAAAAATTAAAATGCTAAGGATTTGCAGTGGGTAGGAAGAAATTCGTATGGGGTTTTGTGACTTGGGAGGCTTTATTATCCCACTCAACCCTAAGATCATTGTTCTCAAAGCAGCCGCATATACAGCATGATAATCTCATCAACGAGCCACTTATTTCGGTAGACAGGCTGCTTGGGGTATTTGGCGCCATGTGTAATGACAAAGATTAGCTTCAGCTCATACTCCGCGAGCTTCATATTGTTCAAAATGTTCAGCAGGCAGTTTACCGGTACCAGATGAACAGCAGCTCAGTGACACAACTGAGTTGAAAAGAAGGGTGTGGCTCATTCATTGCTTATATAACCGCAAGTCATCTTATTCAAAATGACGGTAGGTGCATGCAAAGCAAAACAGAAACACCCTTCTAAAATCGGTGAAGAATAATAATCGAAACAGTGAAATCTTTCCATGAAGGAGAAGATGGGAATTCAAATGGTGAAATGAGATTTTACTAGTGTCGTAGATCCCTACTCCTAAGAAAAATTATTCCGCATACCTTAAAACTGTGCTGCACACATCCCACCAAACATAAGTTAACGCTCTTGCGTCTTGCTTGCATAAACTGAAACAGACTGACAATTACTTCGTGGTCCAGACATTTCATATTAGTTTGAGTGATCATCAACAGTTAAATCAAAAACCATTCCACCAATGAGGCGATGCTAGTTATTTTAGTTATCAATGTATAGTATGGAGGCCAAAGAAAATGATGTCAGTGTCACGTGGGCGTTGAGTCCTGATCATGTCGGACAGACATTTTTAACTTGCGTTTGCGTTAGCCTGCGAGCAAGCTCATTCGGTTAACACCCCTCCCTCTTGCGTCTCCTTTTGCGTGCAGTTTGCACGTGACGTTTCACGATAGCCCCATATAGACAGCTAGAACGTCGGCTGCACTTGTTTTTTCCTGGTTGACAAGCGTTAAGTGCAAACAAAAGCGTTTGGGGAAATAGTAAGTTCAACTGGTTTTTTCGGCTCGCACTTGCGTTTGTTTGTCCAGCCCTCATTATCTTCAATAAAACAGGCAAGAAGTGAAAAAGATGATAAAGTGACCTTTATAGTGTTTCCTCAACTCGAGAAGTGCTCATGCAACATAGCTGTTGAGCAGTGTATGAATAGGATATGTATAGGGAACAACACTTCTGAGGCAAACAAGTCTAAAGGTTTTAATTTTGACAAAGGGGTATATCGTGGCAATTTGTGGCTATGAACTCATTAAATGAAAGAAAAACTGCTTCTTTGGGACGATGTCGATTCACCATTGGCAAAACAGGTGTACATCCTACTCTTAAGATACAGTGACATCTACAACTATCTTGTGGATACAACCATCAGAAAGGGGGGCTCTTCAACTCCTTAAATATGGCATTTTAAGGAAAAACTCATGTGACTTTCGATTGTCGTCTGTCGAGAAAAAAACTCTGCAAAAACGCCGTGCAATCACAATTTTTCATCCGTTCAGGCTTTTAGGCAATGCTCTATGAATCTAACTCAAGATGACTGCACGCAGGGCTAACTGGAGGCTTTTCAAAACGCTGAAAAGATTTTTCCCTCGCTTTCATGTAATGATTTGCATTTGTATGATAGAAAACAGTCCTCGATAATTGGACATAGCTGCAAGAGTGTTATCATTTAAACTTTCCTGAAAAGGTGCCTCTTCTCACCCCTTTAAACGCGCAAATGTACAGAAGACAGCTTCAGCACAGGACACCCAACAATAGCCTTGCCATATTTGGAAGAAGGGGTCACGTGACACCAAGTAAAGCATGGCAGCAAAGCAAATGTCTTCTTCCACAATATCTACGACTTTTATATAAAGAAACACTCAAAAATTGTATTTTAGAAGGATTTCCACGAACAGCCTCGTTTTCATGTAGGCCATTTTAGGGCCTGCGCAGTACTCATGTCCAGTGTTGAATTTTGCTTGGCTCCATATCCAAAAATGTTAGTCTTAGGGTTAGTTGTAATCTGGCAAAGTTTCATGCTTTTATCATAAAAGTGAACAATTTTGGTCGATAACAGCTGGACTACAAGCCCACTTTTACTCGATACATTTTTTAAAAGTTCGACACTTCCCTGGAAGAATAAAAAAACAAACCGCTTCTTGGAGTTTTCTTGAAGCTTCTTTCCCGCTACAATACACTTTCAAAATAGAGTGTTTTCACTCACGTGGCCAGCATCTATGCAAATTTATTGGAACAAAAGGAAGCGTTTGCATAAGAAAAGAGTTCAACTCCCAGAGGATTGTTTTAGGACACCAACATGGCCGCCGTGACGTCATGAGAAAACACTCTATAGTACTTCGTTCGATTTTTACATGGCGCGTGACCTCTCGTGACTTGGTCTCTCGCTTGGCTTCGCAGCCTAAAAAGCTCGCTCCGCTCACTATCGGACTCATGAAACTCGATTCCGCGGTAGTTTCAATGGGTTTTTCAGGAGCTTTGTCATCTTTTAGCCATTTTTCTTGATTGTACTACTAGCTCTTGGTGCTCTCTGCTAATTTCGAAGCCCACTCTTTGGCGGCAAAACGATTTTGTCGTCTTCTTTGGTCTTGGAGTCGAGGACGAAAACGGACAAGCTCTTTTTTCTTCTTTGGAGGCATTCACTTTCAAACTCCCGGGAAAAACAGTGAGCACTCGGGTGAGCACTATACTTGTAAACCACGATTTCTGTCAAATTGCGTGATTAGCTTGCTTCAACAGCGGCACGCGTATCAAGTACGACAGGACTTGTCAACGATCAATTAAAATAATTAGCATGGAAAAAACTTTTCCAGTCCATAAGTCTGCACAGAAAAAACATTTTTTCCTGGAATTTTTTTTTTAAAAGAAAGCTCTTGATGAGCTCTATTTAATCGTCTAAAAATTGCAAATTTAGAAAAATGACGATTTTTTACCCTGGATGATACCTTAAAGATGTGGACTTGCCAAGACACGCCTGAGACACCCCTCCCTTCCTTTTGATAGTCTCCCCTACCCTACCCTACCCGTACAATCTGTAGATGCGTACGGACGTACGGACGTACGCTCGGTCAATCACTTGACAACGGATGTTACTAAAACGGGGAACGGGGAGCGGGGAGCGGGGAGCGGGGAGCGGGGAGCGGGCAACGGAAGTCTGGGAACGAGTTGTCAGCGGAAACCTCCACAAAAGTCCAAAATGGCGGTCCAAAAAACGAGAGAGAGAAAGAAGAAGACAAAGAAAGGAATTTGTGCCTTGGCTGAAATCAGGTGGGGACGAAATTGCAAATCAGACTCACATTTTACGTTTACGTTTTGAGCAGGTGGTATGTTTTTTCGATATTCAACCTGTTTCATTTACAATATGATAAGGTCTTAGGTCTTAGCTTTCGAGACACCTGGCACACTCCCATTACTCCTGGATTACTCCGTTTACTTTAGACTGTCGCTTAATCCTGCCTGTTTATCCTCCTGAATGTTCTTTTTCAACTCAGACAAACTCTTTGAGAGTAAAGGTTTTATCCAAGCCCATTATATGCCCTGTTTTGAGAATGCTTGGTAAATAACTCGCAGGCATTGTAATGAGAAATAAACGTGGAATTTATTAATGCATGTACATATAGTGTTCTCGCGTTCTGTGCTTGAGTCAAACCTTGTACAGCTATTTATATTTAAAACTGACGGCTAAAACTTGTTTTTTACAATTTTTTTATAACTGGGAAAGCTTGTTGTTGTTGTTAGTGTTATATTAAAGTCAAGTATAGTATTAGTGTCAAGCGTGCCAAATAATACAGAATTCGGCATGTACTGGCACAGATTAAGGAAGAAAGAGAAACCAAAAAAATGAAGGTGCCGTGAAAATAATCATAATTTAGTTGTGCTTCGTTTTAGTGATGCATATTCACTATTGTATACAGTGCTTTTCAACACGTTTTGTGAGTGTAGTTTACATTATAAAATCATCACATTTTCTTAGTTTACTTTAGAATGAAAGAGTCCAAGGCTAAGTTTTAAAATCAGCC
>BOPM01000068.1:1007436-1027117 GCA_022179025.1 Porites australiensis | reverse complement strand
AAAGTAAAACTCTGCGCAACTTCCAGTCATGAAAAACGAAGGCAATCCTCGTTTCTCATTTACCATGAACTCGACCAAGGCACGAAGCTCTCTGCGTCTCTGATGCCAGTACTGAGCCGTACCGCGCAGATTTGCACCAATACAACAGCTTGTTGGTGAATGAAGTATCACCCCTCGCTAGTCGCTCTTGCAGGTCTCCAACAGTTATTTGTGGGTCTCCCAGTTGCTGATCAACAAAGAACCTGCTCTGCTTCAGGGCACGCTTCCTCATGATCATGTTGTGAGCAACAAACGTCCACGCTTTATGCCGAGCAAACCTCCCATCTTGATACCACAGCAAGTGCTCTGCCCAGTCATGGAGTGCAGGACATGTTACTGGACGGTTTATGTGGAAGTCACCCTTTCCATAGGGGAACAAACAAGGAAACGCCGTTGTGAAAGAAAAGGGAGTGGTAAACTCAGATGCTGGTGTCGTGTCCGTGCTCGGCCAAGGGATCACTGGTCGTTGTTGTGCTTCTTCTGTTTCAGCTTCTTGAGGTTCAGTCACAACTTCATTTATGGCTGCTTCAACGTGTTCTTGTACGTTAACTCCTGGCTCAGGAAGGATAATTCCACAAACTGTTGAGTCATCATTATCATCAGTTTCACCAGCATCCAATTGCTGCGGAGCAGGGCCTTGGTCATCCACACGCTCTGTTTCAGAAAACTCAATGGTTCTTCAATTCGGCAACTCACTATCTTCTGGTAGATTGTGTATGCGGGCAACATATGTCACTATAAGCAGAATTATTGTCCTTCAGCCAACAAAGAGCTTCTTGAACACGGTACCTTCTGACCCTGAAGTCTTTATGGGTATCATCTCTCCCTTGTCTTCTCACACGTATGATATCCACCTCTGCTGGCCGACGTGGGAGAATAGTTGCTGGTTCCTGCACAGCCTGAGGGAAAGCAATACAATGTCCCTTTGAAGCAATACCTCCATGCTTCAAAATATGTACATGCACAGTTGGCGCCAGTCTTGCTATCAGCATCTGCTCAGCATCTGACATTCCAGACAGCTCCTCAGGAACACACATTGGGTCCATGTTGTTCTCATATGACCAAACCTTTGGTACCTTCTTATCTCGCCTGCAGCGAGAGCACATATTGCCACTGCCCTGGCATTCCAATCTTTGTTCCTTGCAAACTTCACAACAACTGAACTTGTATGTCATCTGCTCCACCTCAAATGCTCGTACAGCACAGTATGCATTATCCTCTAGGTCACCTGACCCTGCTGGTGGAGGTGGTGGTAGATCTTCAACAACTTCACGCAACCTTTTTTCTTCATTTGTTATTCTCCTTTGATTTCGCCGATGTCGTTTTCTTCTGTCATCCTGTGTTTCCACTCAACCAGGCTCTGCAAACTCATAGATGACACCAACTGCCCTTGCTCTAGCAATTAGTTGGCTATCTTCCAAGTGGCTACTTTTGTTTGTTTCTGGAACAGGTTGCTGTGCTTCCAGTGAGTTACTTGTTTCGAAAATCAGACAGTTTTCTAATACAGGATTCTCTGTTTCAAAATCTTGTAATAGCGGAGCTCTGGCGCGCGAAGCGCGTCTGCGGAGCACCATGGGTAAGTAAATCTACCCATCCCAGAAAATTTGGTAATCACGTGACCGACCGACCGACCGACAGTCCGTCCGCACCACAGGCATACCAATGTTTACTCTCACACTTTCTAGCTACTTTGGGAGCCCAGGAGAAAGCTGATTGCAAATCAATGTTGTCATCAATTGACAGCTGTCAAAACAGGGTATCCGCTGACCAGTAAAATACAGGCGGGGAAGGCCTTTTCTAACCATGGTCACCTGTTGGTCACGCTCCACGTCCAATTTTTATGCTCTGCTTGGTTAAAATTTGACAGGTGAGTTCATGCGTAAAATTTATGCAGCATCTTGAAAGTTGTTTACTTTGACAGCTGAGGCTGACAGAGTTTTGAGTCAACTTATGATGTTTTTAACTGTCTTTTTCCACTGGATGTAAAAAATGAAATACAGCTGCTATCAAGAGTGTTCTCTTATTCATGGTTTGCTTATTGGGTTTTTGGTTGAGAAATGCGTCGCTTGTCAAAGCCGATAATCCGATTTCGAATGGCGTCGTTTTTGTTTTTCACCTTGCTGGATGCGTACGAGAATTATGAAGGCTCAAGCGATCCTTGCCTTACTTGATAGCTTTCAGGAGCTGCATCTCGAAATATGGTAAGCCTGAGTAATTATTGTATTTATATCTAATTTCATGAAGTCCAGCGGCGCAGTTGATGAAGCTAGTTTATTGACTGACACACTGATCTGACCTAGTATGAGGTTTGATATAAGCTTAAGCTTACAGAACTTTAAAAAGCCTTATTTAGTTATAATTTTGGCTGTAGAAAGAAAGCTTTGAGCGATTTTCTTGTCGCGAGTTCATCTTTGAAAAAAGCAAACACCGGGAAACCGGCGGCTTAAAACATAAACTTAATCTTTAAGGTTAGTAGTTAAGACTTGAGGATTCTTAGAGACAATTAAATACTCATTTGTTTTCGTGAATGAAAATTGTTGTCTCTGTACATGTTCTACCGAATTATACTTCTTTATTGATTGTTGGTTCTCTCAAAACTGTAATTTTCATCGCTTTGCCGTTTGCTTTCAGGCGTTCATAAACATCGCTTGCAGGAGTACTCAAAATGCCGAGCGTAACAAACGCCTTTTAAGATTACACATCGTTATAAAACCATTAATAAAAAATAGACTAAACAAATTCTTTATCACGTTGAAGCGTAACTCTTTTAAAATTTCTTCGCATATTTGGCGCTTGTCAAAAGTTAGAACCGGTTGGCTGTATAGGTGATTTCGGACATTTTTTGAATGGTTTCGCTAATTAAAAGTCCACGTGTGCTTCGATGGTCCTGAGTATTGAATGAATGCAATTTGTCTCGAAAAATTGTGAAATACTGCATTTTGTACAGAGGTCTGTATGATAAAAACAGCGCCACAAAGTACTCTTTCTCCTCAGATGTTGTGATGAACAATGAACATTTAATCAAAGAGAACTTGATTACGTAATTAAGCTTAGTTTTGTTTTGATTTAAATAAGATACGTTTCTCTTCTGTTTCATTTATTGAGTTTCTACGCCCCTATTTTCTTGTACTATTGTTCACAGTTTGAATCAAGTACGTAGCTAGCCGTTCCTGCTTTCTAACCGGTTTTACAACTGTACACGTGAATTGTACCCTTATTAGAGAACGCCCCTTTAGTTTTTGTGGAGTTGGAGTTAGGAGATCTACGGAGTAACATCGGAGTTTTCAGAGCAGTTTTATCTTTTTCGGAGTTACGTAACGCCGGAGTTTCTCTAGCCCTTAAGACAGGATCAGACGTAAGTTTCAGCTTATTGTATTTAGTTTTCGTTTTCCTTTCAATTTTGCTTCTTTTGTAATTAGTCTTAGCCCCTTTTTTGATCTTGTACATTGTAATTTCCCCTTTTAGTTTTCACCGCATGTGTACAATAAGTCAGACGAGTTGGCAATCGTATTAAATGCTGTTGAGTCAACTTGTGCTGTTAAATTCTATACTGTGGTTGACACTTCCCCATCTCCAGTGCACAACATCCCGTGTCCGCTGCACTGGATACGCGACAGTGAAAAGTCTTAGGATGAAATCAACGAATGGAGGTAAGCGGTATTATACTTTAAACCCGGAGCCATCGAGAATGACGAGCCCAGGAAAAGAATGGCTTAACGTACAAGGAGTAATGGAGAGCGGAGCCAGGAGCAAAAGGCAGACGAGACCCACACAAAAGGTTCTACAAAGCGCAGTAGAACTTAAACGGAGGCAAATTCTTAGATCGCGTAAAAGGCTCCTTAGTGTTATGCAATCAGTAGAAGGGCTAAGTGATGACAGCTATATTGATACTGTAGCGCGTGACCTTACACTCGCCTCGGAGGAGTTTGGAAGACTGTTGCAGGAGTTAATTGGCTTGTACGAACAAGATTCACGCGGCGATTACTTAGAAGAGGCTCAACTTAGTGAAGAGAACGAGAGCCTTAACCGAACCCTCTTACTTTTAGACAGTCTAAAGAATAGAATTACTAGACAATCCAACAAATTGTTGGAGACAAGATCTATGTGTTCTCGTCGTTCCTCGCGCCATTTATCAGCCTCCAAAACTAGCAGCACTACTGCTAGATTGCAAGCGCTAGCCGACACTAAAGTGGGAAGAGAAGAAGCTCAGTACACGCGGCTAATAGCACAAAAAGAACTTGAGCGCAGGACACGCGAAGCAGAAGCGCAGAAAATTCGACAACAGGAGATAGCGCAGTTCGAAAAGGAGATCGCGATTCTCGGAGCAGAGAAAAAGGCCGCGACGGCGAACGCTAAACTTAAAGTTTTCGAGGAAGCTCTTCTAGAAGAAGAACTTGAAAAAGATTTTGAATTACCAGAGTCAGAAGTTCCCAAAATTAAAGCAGAGGAGAGGACTTCTCAGTGGGTGCATTCCAGCCCCCTACCCACGGGAAAGGTATCACGTTCCGAGCGAAATCACGAGCCGTTAATCACGCCAGAACAAATAAAGCTTCCATCGCGCCCCACCCCCAAAGAAAGAAAATCAGAGAAAACGGACCTCCTCCCTGAACTTCACGCCCTAAACCCGGATCTACCTCAGCAGCAATCCACAGATGAGGATCACGTTGTGCCACAAAATACCATTTTCAATCGGCAACCACTTATATTTTCGACCCCTTTGAAAGATATCACCGGAAGTCAGCTGATAGATTGCCTTACAGTCGCAAATCAACAGATAGTTGCCGGCCTAGCGAGACAAAATCTCCCAAAATGCCAGCCTGACATATTCTCTGGGGACCCTGCCCTCTTCCATCCCTGGAAAACCGCCTTCAAAGCTATGCTGTTAGACGCTGATGTATCCCCCACTCAGGAGATAAACTATTTAAGAAGCTTTACTATCGGAAGGCCACAACGCCTCGTTGATAACTACTGGAAGCGGCAAATGCGCGACACTGTTGCGCTACTAAAGGAGTTGTGGGAAGAACTAGAAAGGCGTTTCGGGAGCGTCGCCGTGATTAGCAATACATTGTTAGAGCGCTTACGGGACACCGCGACCTTTGATGAGCGAGAACACGATAAACTGCAGCTATTCGCAGATCTATGCGCGGATATCGAAAGTCAAGTGACTAATCTCCCCGGACTTGCCTGCCTCAACTATCCTAACGCCATGCAACCAATAACCACGAAGTTGCCGAAGTTTATCCGCGCCAAATGGGACAAAGAAATAGCCTCTTACTCGAACAGCAACGGCGGAGCGTATCCCCCCTTCTCCAGATTCTCTAAAATAGTCCAGGAGCAATCAAAGATAAAGAACGATCCAAACGTTCTAGCCGGTAAAGCAGCCTTCCCCACCCAGATTTCAGCACCTAAGCCACGCAAAGAAAAGAAAACGCTTAAAACAGAGACTCAGCCCACAGCTGGGAAGGATAGTACAGGAGAAGAACAGAGAGAGGCCCCTGAAAAAAGAGAAACTAAGACTAAACATTGCCCGTATAACGAAAGAGACGGACACAATCTGCAGGAGTGTAAAGCATTCTCGGCGAAACCCCTGGAAGAACGTACGGAGTGGATCAAAGACACCCGCCTATGCTTTCGCTGTTTCAGCCCTTACCACGTTGCGAATCAGTGTAACACCCCTGTACAGTGCGCTATCTGCGGAGACAAGCGTCACAGCACCGTACTGTATAAGGAGAAGCAGCCACCCTCTAAACCGGAGAATGAAACAGTCAACCAAAAATGTACCGTGCTCTGTGGACCTACAGGAGGCGTGTCCCGCAGCAAGACTCTGCTGGTGGACGTCTATAGCCGACGTAACCCACATCTCACTAAGCGCGTCTATGCTATCGTTGATGAGCAGAGCAACAGTTCCCTCGTCACTAGCGAACTAGCCGACGACCTTGGAGCGGATGGACCCTTAGAAAAATACTTCTTGTCCACGTGCAGCGGCAAGAAAGAGGAGAAGTATGGTCGAAGAGTGGCAGGCATTACAGTACGTTCACTTGGTGGAGCAGAGTTTGCCGTACCGACCCTCACCGAGTGCGATACCATCCCACAAGACAAGCGCGAAATCCCTACCCCAGACATGGCGAAAAGTTTCCCGCACCTAAAGGCCATAGCCCACGAAATACCTCCCATAAACGAGACAGCTAAGATTCACCTTTTACTTGGTCGAGACGCGCCGGAGCTTTTAAAAGTCAGGGAGTTCAGAAATGGCCCGTAAGGAGCCCCCTGGGCTCAGCGACTGGCCCTCGGCTGGACCATCAGTGGTCAGATGTTCCTTGACTTCGCCAGTGGTCCCGCACACGTCCTCACTCGCCTCATCAGCCTGTCCACTGTTACGGAGAAAGAACCAGAGACTGGAAGCAGAATTTACGAGCTAGTACCTTGCCCCAACCAGATCAAGGTTACAGACCCCCTCCTTGAGCGTGCCACTGACGACATATTTAGGAAGACACGAGGTGACAACGAGCCCGGTCTCTCCTGCGAGGACCGTAAGTTTCTGGAGATACTGGATAGAGGTATACACAAGAACTCAAGAGGAAACTGGGAGATGCCCATGCCGTTTCGTAACGAGCGCCAAACTATGCCGAACAATCGAGTTCAAGCTATGCAGCGCTTACAAGGGTTTCTCAAGACATTTGCCGGGAAACCCGAAATGAAAGCGGACTATCTGGAGTTTATGGGAAAAATAATCGACAAAGGCCACGCCTCGGCTATCCCAAGTGAAGAAGTTCCGCCTCCTCCCGGCCGTTCCTGGTACTTGCCGCATTTTGCAACTTATCACAATACAAAGCGCACCATTCGCGTCGTATTTGATTCCAGTTGCGAGTTTGAAGGAGTTTCATTGAACAAAGTACTTTTACCAGGCCCTGACCTGATGAACAACCTCATTGGAGTCCTCATGCGCTTTCGCAAGGAGAATATAGCAGTAATGTGCGACATCGAGCAAATGTTTCATTCATTCTATGTTGATCCACCACATAGAGATTTCCTTCGTTTCCTATGGTTCGAAGGTAACGATCCGTCAAAGCCCATTATAGAATATCGGATGAATGTACACTTATTTGACAATGGACCCACAATCGGCAACAAAATTGTTGAGACATTGTACTTAAATAGGGTAATTTTGGAGAACAAAAGAATCCGCACCCCTCCCCTGTCCCCTCCATTCAAAGTTGGGGTGTTTGTTGTTTTCTACAGGTAGCTAGAACAAGGGCACAACATTGCACGGAGGGGATGGGGGAGGAAAGCTATATTTCCTCCCTTTGAAGTTAATAAAACGTAAAAAAGCCCAGTTTTGGGCGAAATGTCTCAACTCATTTCGTCGCCGATTGTCTGAATCGAAATCTACGCACTGTTGTCTTAGTAGCACCGGTTAGGAGACGGTAACTAGTTGAGATTACTATATTCACCGGGTCGTTTTTCAGAAGATAGATAAGATACCCATATAATCCCTTACCTGTGTTTTTCGAGGGAAAATTAGTTTGACAATCTTTGTACTCGGTAGAGTTTTCAAGTAATTACGCAGCATACCCACGTACCGAATGATTGATTTTCCTCTGGTAACTAAGTGTGATCGGTAGGAATCAATGGCAGGTAATATATTGTATCTGAATATATCCCTAGTAAGTTCGAAGTGTTTATTCAAAGTTTGGCTATTTGATAAGGGTGGGATGGACGATAAAATAGCCATGATTGCTACGCGCAGGAGAATTTTCAGCAAAAATGTTCCAACTTCTAACGCACAGCAAAGCTGCATAGCATCGCTAAATCTATGAAGCAGATTCGTTGCCCATGTACCCATAAGGGTCTTTGAAGAATGTACTTCACAGTAGAAACTATCAAGTCAGGAGGGGACTGACCACGAGTAACCACGAGTAACCAACTTTGCTCTTAAAAGACAATTAAATTATTTTTCTTTTATACTCATCGTGGTTACTCGTGGTTACTCGAGGAAATTCCTCCTAAAGAGCAATTTTAGCCATTATACCTACTTTAATGCCTAGAAATCTGTTAAGTTTCCTATCCTTTTCACTTTGTTCTTTGTTTCGATGCGTTTCGATAAGGGAGAGAATAAGAAATCGTGAGCGACGCGCCACATTGCACGATGTCAAGACACGGTTAAGCGTGAAACGAAATGTCACGCACTGAAAATAACGAAATCGCCTTATTCTAATTGTTCTAAAATAGGTATGATGAAGTCGCACACAACAAATAAAAAGCCACCAGGGGTCTTAAATCCCGGCATAAAGAAATGAATTCAATTACCTTTCTAAAGGACGTACGGCCACTTTTGAGATTCAGACAATCGGCGACAACATTGTTGAGACATTGTACTTAAATAGGGTAATTTCGGAGAACAAAAGAATCCGCACCCCCCCCCCCGTCCCCTCCATTCAAAGTTGGGGTGTTTGTTGTTTTCTACAGGTAGCTAGAACAAGGGCACAACATTGCACGGAGGGGTGGGGGAGGAAAGCTATATTTCCTCCCTTTGAAGTTAATAAAACGTAAAAAAGCCCAGTTTTGGGCGAAGTGTCTCAACTCATTTTGTCGCCGATTGCAGACCCGCAGTCGCTACCTACGGCCTACGCAGAACAGCCATTGACGGCGAGGAGGCCAAAAAGTTCATTTGCCGTAACTTTTACGTCGATGATGGCTTGACCTCGCTTTCATCTACTCAAGGAGCGACAGACCTGGTTAAGACTGCGCAAGCCACGCTAGCCACAGCTAACCTTCGACTTCACAAAGTAGTTTCTAATTCTGTGGAAGTCATGGAAGCCTTCCCGACCAAAGATCGAGCAAAAGACGTGCGTGACCCGGATTTACGCCACGACAGCTTGCCAGCTCAACGTTCGCTCGTATTCTGGGACCTGGAGACAGATGCCTTTACCTTTAAGGTATCTTTGCTGGAGAAGCCGTTCACAAGGAGAGGAGTATCGTCCATCGTCAACTCTGTGTACGACCCGCTTGGCTTTGCAGTACCTGTTATGCTCGAAGGGAGAAAAATACTGCAGCAGCTTGTCCATATGGGAGAACGGACAAAGGAGAGCAATACCCCCCTAGCCTGGGACGACCCCCTCCCTACCGCGATGATAAATCAGTGGACGCGTTGGAGAGACTCTCTCGTAGAGTTGCAGAACCTTTCCGTGCCTCGCTGTTACCGCCCTAGAGATTTCGGCAGCGTGACTAGAGCAGAGTTACATTCCTTTTCCGACGCAAGTCAGGACGCTATTGGAGCCGCAGTCTACCTTCCCCAGTTGAACGAAGCAAGCGAGGTGTCTATGGCCCTCGTCTACGGCCAAGCAAGAGTCGCCCTCTTAAATCCGACGAGTATACCGCGTCTAGAACTGTGCGGAGCAGTCTTAGCTGTTCAAGCAGCCCAGAGAGTTATAAAAGAAATCGATCTGAAGATTTCTGACGTGATATATTACACCGATTCAAAACTAGTACTTGGCTACATTACCAACGAGAGTCAACGGTTCTATGTGTACGTAGCCAACTGAGTCAAGCTGATTAGGAGCATGTCTACCCCAGAGCAGTGGAGATATGTGGAGACTGATTTGAACCCAGCAGACCTAGCAATGCGCGGAGTTCCCTCAAGCAAGCTAATGGAGACGAGCTGGCTAGTAGGCCCGGAATTCCTACCGAAACCAGAGAGAACCCTCCCAACAAATGAAACGTTTGCGCTCGTTGCAAGCGACCCTGAAGTCCGAAAAGCAGTGTTCAGCGCCAGTGTAAATACGCACGATGAGGAAGAACCAGGCCTTGGAGCAGAGAGGTGCAACAAATTTTCTTCACTTAAATCTCTGCAGCAAGCAGTCACTAACCTAATTGTCATTGTCAGGGAATTCAAACACTGGAGAGACGTTAAAGCAGAAAGAGTTAACCTCAGGAGTAAAGCGCGTAATACACAAGGCAAACTCAGACCCCCGACAGTTGATGAATGGGATCAGGCCCTGCACGTTATAATCAGCAGCGCGCAGAGAGAAGCGTTCAGTGGGTTGTTAAGCGACACCAGAAAAGAACCCGAGCTACCAAGAGAAATCCAAAGTAGCGCCAAGAAGGCTCTCAAAGGCTCGCAGCTGTACTGTCTCGATCCGTTTCTAGACAGGCACGGGATCCTCCGCGTCGGAGGCAAATTAAGGAGAGCACAGATGGAGTATAATGAGAAACACCCGATCGTACTACCGAAGTGTCACTATGTCTCACAGCTAATAGCTAAACACTATCATCATGAAGTACACCACCAAGGGTGACAGATTACAGGAGGTGCAATTAGACAAGCAGGTTTCTGGCTTATTGGAGGCCAATGACGTAGTCACAAAAGTCATCGGAGTGTGCGTCCTATGTAAGAAGCTGAGAGGACCACACCTAGAACAGCGTATGGCCGACCTCCCGCTAGATAGAACCGAAGTCTGTCCCCCCCTTTACCAATGTAGGATTTGATGTCTTTGGCCCCTGGGCGGTGCAAACACGTAAGACTAGAGGAGGAGGAGTAAACGCCAAGCGTTGGGGCCTAGTGTTCACGTGCCTAAGCAGCAGGGCCATTCACATCGAAGTCTTAGAAGCTATGGACTCCAGTGCCTTCATCTGTGCATTAAGGAGGTTCTTCGCACTACGAGGCCACACTAAACTCCTCAGATGCGATCGGGGTACAAATTTCATTGGAGCTAAGATGGAGCTTGACGCAGCAGCATCCGAGTTAGACGAGAAGAAAGTGGAGAAGTTCGTGACGGAGTGCGGTTGCAAGTGGGAGTTTAACTCTCTCCATGCATCACATTTTGGCGGTGTGTGGGAGAGGCAGATTAATACGATTCCCCGTGTACTGGATGCTATGTTCACTGAGTTAGGTCAGAGTCAGCTTACACACGAACTGCTGGCGACTCTGATGGCCGAAGTTGTAGCCATTGTGAACACCAGGCCGATAGCAGCGCTGCCGTCCGACACCGATGACCCGCAGCCTCTGTCCCCTGCGATGTTACTCACTATGAAGACACGCCCAGCCTCACCCCCTCCAGGCCAGTTCATGCGGACAGATATCTACGCGCGCCGTCGATGGAGACGAGTCCAGTTCCTTGCGGAGCAATTTTGGACCAGGTGGAGGAGAGGGTACTTGCAGAGCCTACAGCCGCGACAAAAGTGGACGGAGACGCGGCGAGACCTGTGCGTGGGAGATATCGTTCTTGTGCGAGACGAATCACAACACCGTAACGATTGGCCACTGGGACGAGTGTCGGAAGTCCTGAGGAGCGACGATGGTAGAGTGAGGAAAGTCAAAGTAAACGTTGTCAGAGACGCAGAAAGGAAAACCTACCTTAGACCAATTAAGGAGCTAGTTCTACTCCTGACCGACACAGCTGATCCAGACCAGCAGTAAACGCCAAGACAATATGAGTAGCAAGGATAAGAATCCTTGGGTGAGGATTGTGATGAACAATGAACATTTAATCAAAGAGAACTTGATTACGTAATTAAGCTTAGTTTTGTTTTGATTTAAATAAGATACGTTTCTGTTCTGTTTCATTTATTGAGTTTCTACGCCCCTATTTTCTTGTACTATTGTTCACAGTTTGAATCAATTACGTAGCTAGCCATTCCTGTTTTCTAACCGGTTTTACAACTGTACACGTGAATTGTACCCTTATTAGAGAACGCCCCTTTAGTTTTTGTGGAGTTGGAGTTAGGAGATCTACGGAGTAACATCGGAGTTTTCAGAGCAGTTTTATCTTTTTCGGAGTTACGTAACGTCAGAGTTTCTCTAGCCCTTAAGACAGGATCACACGTAAGTTTCAGCTTATTGTATTTAGTTTTCGTTTTCCTTTCAATTTTGCTTCTTTTGCAATTAGTCTTAGCCCCTTTTTTGATCTTCTACATTGTAATTTCCCCTTTTAGTTTTCACCGCATGTGTACAATAATTCAGACGAGCTGGCGATCGTATTAAATGCTGTTGAGTAAACTTGTGCTGTTAAATTCTATACTGTGGTTGACACTTCCCGATCTCCAGTGCACAACATCCCGTGTCCGCTGCACTGGGTAAGCGACAGATGTGGTGTATAAAAAAAATAATAGATTGGTTTGCACGCACCCAGATTTATTGGCGAGAATTTGTAAACTTGTCGCCTTATCTACTGTGATCAAGAGCCATTATTGCTCTTAAATGTGACCGAAGACTATTTTTTGGGTGTACATATAAGGCTATATCAACTCGATACAAGATTTGTTTCACTCCAAAATCACTTAGCTTTTCCCTCAAAAGTCACATGAATGTGCCCTTAAGTTAACTGATTTGTGGAATACAAAATTATTGTTTGATTTAAGTTATAAATTTATCAATGGGAGCTTCGCTTTTAGCTGTGGCTAAATCTATATATTAGTGAAGTAATAAAGTCTACTTACACACTTACAGTTTGGATATATATCAGGCCATTTTAAACAAGTAAAAGCATAAGAAGAAATTGTTATGAAATTGAGCCACATATAACAACAAAAACTGTTTTGCTTTAATCTTCTATGAATTTAGTATCTTGACCAAAAGTAGCCCCATGTAACAAATCAATCAAATCAGTAATAATTTGCTTGTAATCAAGCAACATTACACGACAGTAATGTATTTCCGTAAATAATAGTCACTCCTCCATTTAATGAATTAGTAATGGTAACAGGACTGAGTGGAGTCCAATTCAATCTGTAATCATACGAGTGAGTAACAAAATTGGACGACTGAGTAGCAGGAGTCCAATTTGTTTAATCGTGAGTAGGATTACAGTCCAAATTGGACGACATGAAGTTCTGTTACCAATTAATCACAATTTTAACCAAATTTGTGATGTATTAGGCTCTTTTTTAAAATCTGTAGAGAAAAAACTTCGTCGTTTTGATCCAAATTATCATTCATACCATAACCTTGAGCAATAACATTAAGTAATGATCCAGGTAAGGTGGATAGCAATTTCTTTTGTTATGCGGCAACGGTGCTTTCTCCACATAGAAATACTCTCATTTGTACACAGAGAATGCATAAACCTACAGGAAGGCCGTTTATGCAATAAAATGCATTTACACTCCACTTTGAAAGGGTGTTTTTTGTGTTAAAAGATTTTGACCAATCACAAGAGTTGAAAACAATAGCCAAGAAAAGTTTACAATTTTACATGTTCCCCACATAGGATGTTTTTGTTATTCAAACTGAGACCAGATTTTGTTATATGGAAGATGGTTGGAAAGTAAGGATGAATATATATGTACCGCTTTATGAGGTTTTGTTAACTTTTGCTGTTTAAGCCAATCAGAAGTAAGTACAGACAAAAGAAAAGTTAGCACCTTTTTTGCATTCCAACATGTTCGTTGCCGTTGTTGCTATCGTTCTTATCTAGACCGTTTCTTAAATAACATGTTTATCAATGCCACCTTTTACATATGTACCTGTAGTTTCCACTGTTGCAATGGGAACTACAGGGTTTACACTTTCAACATCATTTACACCAGCAGCATAATGTACACATTGACTTTCAACTTGGGAATGACATTCTGAGTCGGATAGAAAGTGAAGGTACGGCTTTGAGCGCGTGCTAGCTTTCGTTACCATTCACTTATAGGCAAATAGTAAATGGGTAATTCACCAATCAGAGCGCATGCTTTACTTTTGTTATGTTATAATAAAACAGAATAAAAACGTTCTATTCATCTCAGTCAATGAAAGTAATTTAAACATCAATAAACATGTTAACAAGAAGCAGAAGGAAACAACCTTCAAGGAGACATTTCTTTTTGTGGGGGAGAGGGGACATATAGAGATAATAAGCACAAGACATGATCTCAGGCTAAAGAAAACAGGAAGACATAACGGTAAAACAGGAAGATTACATTCCCTAATCTGCATGTGAATCGTTCTGCCACTGTTCAACTTGCAGAGAGCATTCCATCTCATGAGCAAATTGGAGGACTTCAGTAACAAGTTCTTCTGTTGCTTTAATATCTAGCAAAATTTTTTTCTAAAAGGAGAATATGGCATGATCTTCACCTTTAGTTTCCAGAATTTGTCCAAAACGATAGACAACATGTAGATGAATAATTACATGACCGTATGTAATTGTTACTACAGCAGTGCTGTAGTAAGGAGTTTTCAGTATTTATGGTCAGCGGTTGTTACCATTTTGCTTAGGACTCGTGCTAGTTGCCGCCATGTTCTTGTTTATCACATGTGTGATTTAGGTTTACAATCCATGTAATCCTTCGCTCATCCGTATCGTGTAAGGCAGACTAAGTTGTTATCTCAAGAACTGAAGAGTTAAAGATCATCTGGAGATAAAGGAAAGATCTGACGATTCAAGTTTTTCTCTTTTTCTTGTGAATAACAACGAAACTCCTTCGAATGCCAAGTACGACTTTCGAGGGCAGCCACAATAAGAACTTAATGGTCCTTGGTGAAGCTTTTAACCACCGTAAAGTCATCACTGTCACGACAAGAAGTTCATAACGAAAGCCGGACGACCTGTGGAGGATTTGAATGGATACCAAGTGGTGTAAGCCTGTGTAGAAAGTTAGTTCTGATCGCCTTTGGTTTGGACTTAGTACTCGTCATGTCTCGAGAGTTGAGTGATATTCCTGAGGATTCAATGTCTGATGTTTGTGGTGAGGTGGTAAGTTCCGCTTCAAATAATTGTTTGGATGATGTTTGCGAGAAGTGTTCGCCTTTAATTGTTGATCTATCGGAGAATGCCGAAAACAAAGGATTTTTCCAGGTGAAAAATGAACAACATTCGTCGGAAGTCCGTATCAGGAAGCTAACCGAAAAGGGTCAATCCTATCAAAACGATATAAAGTTGAACTATTTCGAGAATAAAAGGTCAAGTTTTACGGGAACACTGAGAAAAACACTGTTGCTTCGGGGACATTGTAATGAATTATCAAAGTGGAAGCAAGAGCTTAGTAAGGCACAGGTTCTGTGGAATGAATTTGTGGATGCATATAATGACATTTTGGAAACAGTTCAAGACGATGAGTTAGCAAAGGTCAGGAACATCTGGGAGCAAGTTTGTGGTGAGTGGTCTGATTTTGAAAGGGATGTGAGGGATGAGATAAAGTATTTGGAACAAACAGTTTTGGAGTCTAATTCTGTCATTTCTAAGGGTTCAAAGAGGAGTAAAACAACCAAAAGTGTCAAGTCAAAATCAAGTTCAGACAGTGTACTTTCAACTAAAGTAGATAAATATAAGCTTCTACAGGAAGAAGCTGCTTTGAAGGTGAAGCTAGCCTATGTGGAACAAGAAAAGGCCCTAGAAATAGAAAGGTTAAAACAGGAGCAGAAACTGGAAGAATTCAAACTTAAGAGGGAACTTGAACTTAGTAGAGCCAAGTTAAGTGTATGCAAAGAGATTGATAATGAGCAAACACCCTCCCTTGAAGAAGATCTAGTCAATCTTCCTAGTGAGAGTAAAGGCGAAGGAGTGAAAAGATTCTTGCAATCTCTAACAGTAACTACCCGTGCAAATGAGACTAATACATCAGTTCAGTCCCAAGTACATGTATCCCAAACACCTGTTTTGTCAACAACATCCACACCAAAGACTACAACATGTGGTTTGCGGGCTTCTGCTCCATCATTCTCCCCGGGAGCCGTAACACAGTCAGTATTTGCTGTTCGTCATTTTGAACCTGAACTTGGTCTTCCCATTCAAACAGAAGCAGCTTGTACACAAGCTTTCTCGTCGGCAAAAACTGATCCTGTTGTAACTAACTCCATAAGTGGTCCATCACCAATTATGTCAACAGTTATGAATTCCCCTTCAAGTTACCAGTTTGTTCATCCTCAAGGTCAAGTTAACTCCTTCTGTGAAGGGTGGGAAAAGGTTGCTTCATCATTAGAAAGGTGTATGGACAAGTTAACAGAAGCTAACTTAGAACAAAGTACTGTGAGCAAAGAACTGTTTGTTTCTGGACAACTTCCAAAACTGACCATTCCAGTATTTGAAGGAGACCCCCTGCAATATCCTGTGTGGAAGAGTGCCTTTAATGCTCTAGTTGACTCTAGACCACTGGCAGCAGACATCAAGCTGAATATGTTGAATCAGTATGTAACTGGAAAGCCAAAGCAAGTTGTGGAACATTATCTTCTGATTGGGACAGAAGATGCTTATCAGAAAGCTAGGTCTGTATTGCAGGAAAGGTATGGAAACTGTAATGTTGTGAGTACAGCATTTATTAACAAGTTGGAGAAGTGGCCTAAGATAGGACCCAAGGATGCCAGTGCCTTAAGGGAGTTCTCAGACATGTTAGACAAGGTATTAGCAGCAAAGAACACCATTCCAGGTCTTTCTGTACTGGACTATGCAAAGGAGAATGTAAAGTTACTATCAAAGTTACCCTACTACCTTGAAACCAAGTGGAGAGATGCAATTAAACAATGGAGACATACCCATGGTGAAGCCAGTTACCCTACCTTTGTTAAGTTTGCAGATTTCATCAGAGAAGCAGCAGAAAAGGCAAACATCCCAGAGTTAGAAGGCCTCGCCACATCAAGTAGTCCAAGATTTAACAGAAATCCGAAGCTGAAACCAGATAATGAGAAGGGTAGTTCTCTTTCTACATCAGCTAAGGGTGGTGGTAACAGTAAATCAGACCCCACTAATTCTAGTAAATCAAAGGACCCTGGTCCAAATGGTTTGACGAAGTGTCTGTTTTGTGGTGCAAAGCACAAGTTAGATGATTGCGCTGATTTCTGTAGAAAGCCTTTCAGTGAAAGGAGAGACTTCTTCTTCCGCGAACGTTTATGTATGGGTTGTGCAGCCAGTAAGAGTCATCAGGTAGCGAACTGCAAGGAGAGGTTGAAATGCAAAATGAAAACATGCTCAGGAACACATCCCACATGCCTTTACAAGGAACTAACACAAAACAATGCTGCCATCTCAAATTGTATGAGTGTATGTCTAATTCCTGAACAAAGCGGTGGATTTGATCACACCATGATAGTAACAGTGTGGGTCAGGCCAGTGGGAGAGTCAGAGAAGGAAATCTTGCGGTATGCAGTCCTCGACGATCATTCAAATGTCAGTTTTGTGTCTGAGACTCTTGACAACAATGCAGCAGCAAAATGCCCGTGTTAAAACTAAAAAGATATCTGGGCTAGAGATTCTTGACTACCATAGAGAATGTGTAGTGAAGATGCCAGTGGCCTTCACCCGGGAACTTGTTTCAGCTAACCGGTCGCAGATTCCAAAACCTGAAGTGGCTAGGGAATGGCAACATCTGAAGCCCATCGCCGATAAGTTGAAACCGTACCACCCAGATGCAGAAATTTCTACCCTGATTGGAAACAACTGCCCGAGAGCTATCCGACCCAGGGAAATAGTTGCCGGTGAAGATGACGAGCCGTACGCGCAGAGGACTATACTTGGTTGGGGAGTTATTGGAAGAGTCTGCAAGTCTAGTGATGTTGAAAGCAGAGCCAAGGGTGTGTGCAACAGAGTTGAGGCTTCAGAAATTCGTCACCAGTTTGCATTCGCCACGAAGGCTAAAGAGATTATTGGCCCAGAGAAAGTTCTCCGTGTGTTAGAAACTGACTTTATGGAGACAAGTCCTAAGTACAAACCTTATTCCATGGAAGATGAGAGATTTCTAAGGATTCTTGAGGACGGAGTAAAGAAACAATCGGATGGACGTTACATGATGCCACTTCCGTTGAAATCAGACAGTGTGTCTCTTCCAAACAACCGCCAGCTTGCTGTAAAGAGGTGGAACCAACTGAAGGCCAGATTCAAGAAGAATCCGAAGTTCTTTGCAGACTACCAGACCTTTATGAAGGACATAATTTTACAATGTGCAGAGGAAGTTCCTGTAGATAATCTTAAGGTTCAAGACGGTAAAGTCAATTACGTACCGCATACAGGTGTCCACCATCCAAAGAAACCAGGGCAGATAAGGGTGGTGTTTGACTGTTCGGCCCAGTTTAACGGAGTCAGCCTCAGTGACTACTTGCTGCAAGGTCCTGACTTTATGAACGATCTGTTGGGTATCTTGTGTCGTTTTCGCAAAGAAAGCATTGCATTTATGACGGACATCAAGAGCATGTTCCATCAGTTCGTGGTTGCCGAAGAACACAGAGATCTGTTGCGTTTTCTTTGGTGGTTGGATGGGATCCCCCAGAGGACGTAATCGACTATCGTATGAAAGTTCACCTGTTTGGTGCCAGCAGTTCCCCAGGTTGCGCGAACTTTGGGCTTAGGCAAGCAGCTGACGATGGCGAAGAAGAGTTCGGTACAGATGCTGCGGCGTTCATACGCAAGAACTTCTACGTAGATGATGGACTAAAATCTGTATCAACGGTACCCGAAGCCATTCAGTTAATCAAGGCCAGTCAAGCAATTTGTAGCAAGGCTTGTCACAGATTACATAAAATAGTCTCGAACAAGAAAGAAGTTCTTGAAGCTATTCCGGTTGATGACCATTCAAAGGAAATAAAGGAACTGAACTTAGCTGTAGATCCATTACCTATTGAAAGAGCTCTAGGCGTGATGTGGTGCGCTGAAAGTGACAGTTTCCGGTTCCGGATTGAACTTCATGATCGTCCTTTAACTCGAAGAGGTGTATTGTCCACTATTAGCTCCATTTATGATCCTAATGGGTACCTGGCCCCTGTTACACTCAAGAGGTAAACAGATTCTTCAGCAGATGTGCAAAGACAAGCTGGATTGGGATAGCCCTGTTCCAGAGTATCTACACCCACAGTGGGAAAAGTGGCGGCGAGAAATCGTACAGTTGGAGAAACTAGAGATACAGCGATGTTTCACGCCAGACAACGGTGGCCAAGTATAAAGCAGTGGAAGTCCACTATTTTTCAGATGCTTCAGTGGGAGGTTATGGTCAATGCTGTTATCTAAGATTGATTAACGAACTCGATCAAGCTCATTGTTCCTTCATCGTCGGAAAAGCTAGGGTAACCCCCCTTAAACACAAGACTATTCCAAGGCCGGAGTTAGCTGCTGCTACCACCTCTGCAAGAATGAGTGAGTTCGTGAGAAATGAGTCGGAGCACCCGGAGATGAAAGAATTCTTCTGGACGGATAGCCGAGTAGTTCTCGGATACATTAACAATGAAGCCAAGAGTGCAGCAAATCCGGGACCTAACTGATCCCAACCGATGGTTTTACGTAGACACAAACAACAACCCCGTAGACGAAGTAACAAGAGGACTCACTGCAAAGCAGCTGTTTGAAGGATCTCTGTGGTTAACTGGTCCAGAATTCTTGTGGAAAAGCGGACCCTGTGAACCAGAAAACGTGGAGCTGCCTCGCCTTCAAGACTCTGACCCGGAGGTGAAGAAAGTGTCTGTTTTGACCACGAAGGTCAGAAGTGTTGCTCCATTTCCAGATCAATTTGAAATAAGCAGACTAGATGGTGTATCTAGCTGGTACCATGTTATAAAGGTCATAGCTCTATGTTTACGTCTGAAGTCCAAGCTTCAAAGAAGGGAAATTAAGAAACTCGAGAGTCCAGTAACAAGATCAAGTAGAGAAGTTGAGAAGTCAATACTGAGAGTTACACTTCCAGAGCTTCAGGAGGCAGAGAAGACCATGATCAGATGTTTGCAGAACAAACATTTCCGTGA
>BOPM01000068.1:987254-1007204 GCA_022179025.1 Porites australiensis | reverse complement strand
CTTTCGAGATTCTAATGTTTGAGTATCGAACTGATAGTTTGTTGAACGTTTAGCCTTAGGGACTCATGTAGGTTTATTGTTTTGTCTTAACTGCATGACATGCAGTTGAGGAGCCATGTTACTACAGCAGTGCGGTAGTAAGGAGTTTTCAGTATTTATGGTCAGCGGTTGTTACCATTTTGCTTAGGACTCGTGGTTGTTGCCGCCATGTTCTTGTTTATCACATGTGTGATTTAGGTTTACAATCCAGGTAATCCTTCGCTCATCCGTATCGTGTAAGGCAGACTAAGTTTTTATCTGAAGAACTGAAGAACTGAAGAGTTAAAGATTATTTGGAGATAAAGGAAAGATCTGACGATTCAAGATTTTCTCTTTTTCTTGTGAATAACAACGAAACTCCTTCGGATGCCAAGTACGACTTTCGAGGGCAGCCACAGTAATACTTTCTTCTTTTATCACACTATAATTAGCTGATCAATTATATATATTTTTTTATTTACTGGTGCTTACCCTCTATAGAAATAAGCCCTTGTGTCAATATGGCATAAAAACACAACATCCCAACTATCCAACTGGCAATCACAATTGAATTTGCATAATAGTACGCATGTTTACTACTTTACCGGTATTTTACAAAATCAAAATTACATTAACAACTTCCACATTTCCACAATAGGGAAAAATAAAAGTTGATGTCCGATTACTGACTGTCTCTGATATGCTCTGCTTGTTATACAATCCTATCTCGAAACTACTTAATCCGAGTGAAAGAAATTTTTCTCACACTATATGGAGCTTCACAAGGATAGGGTTTGTGAGAAGCAATGTGCTGTACTGGTACAACATCATATATTATCCACATTCAAAAAAGGTATCCATGAAAGGTACAAAAATCTTAGAAACGTCTACTCCAGGTAAAAACCAAATTTAAAATTCACTTGCAAGATCGGGAACTAAGCTAACGCTACACTCTGTCTACTTTTCAGACCGATCAAACAATTCTTAATTAAACTTAAACTCACCTGCACCATCAAATCCAAACTGCGCTGAGCCTCTTTCAACGGACGCTCCTTGGACACTGAACTGCAAAAACATTTACGAACAGTCACATTGCAAGAAAAAAAGCATCCAATTTTAACTGACAACTTATTAGTCCCCTAAAAATTGGTTTCATAAAAGTGAAATGACACAAACTATAGTCCAAATGGCCATCCTGCCGGGAAAGACAAGGGATGCGAATCCACTCGAATGTACAAAGAACACCAACAATTTACACAAGTTTATCGGCTTACTCACGTGCGATTTCACAGTTGTATTGCAGAAATTAACTCAGGAATTACATGTATAATCGGTAAGAGCAGTGTCGGTGTTGGATAATATTGTCCAAGAGTACAAGTGCGCCATTTTGTATTTTCTCTCTCCCTCGTCCCCTCGAAGCTCAAGAGGAAGCCTGGCATTGGCTGGCAATTTGAACAGCACAGGAAAAACCTTTAGCTTTAAAGCTTATGCTTTTTTTAACAAAAGGTGTACATCTGAATGAATTGTATTAATGAGGGCATTAACTTGTTAGAGGTGCTTTGGACCTACATCATTACAATGCAAAGAATGCCTCTTTTTATTTACACAGGTTTTGGAAGCCACTGAACGGTCTTGAATGGTGAAAATACATGAAGCATATACTTTGGTAGGGTAAAGCACTTCTTAATCCTAAAATTCGCTGGTGAGACACGTGAGCTAGCGTACGTGAATTGGTTTAAGCCACCATTCTTCGAGGAAGACGTTAACTTGTGGAGAATTGACACCTGTCTACGCTTTTACAAGTGGCTGCCATACGTGTTCGTCAAGGACATTGAGTCTTAAGTAATCGTAGCCAAGGACAGCAATAACATATGGATTCTCTCACCCGTGTAATGTCCAGTCCTGATCTCAACATCATCTGAAACCTTTCTCTGAATATCTGAGTTGGATCAACATAGCCAGGTCCCGTTCATCTCCTAGTCTGCTAATACAGCCCTTTCTCCTTGCTCCTCGCCGCCAGGGACGTTGATATCGCCAACAATGGTCTCCATCGTGGATTTTACCACCCATTAGAAATCAAGTTACACTCGCAATATAATTTTACCCATGGACATACAGGGGGGGTCGGGCGTACATGGTGGTTGCCACCCCCCCCTGTCAGGTTTTTATTTTTTTCCTAGCGGAACGCTGTTAGCAGCGAGGAGCAAGAAGAACCGGCTGTAGTCAGTAGAAACTTTCAATATCTTTCCGGGAGTGGCTGGGCAAACCTCGTTTCCTGATTGACCTTGTGGCTGCGCTTGGAAGGACAGATGCTTCCGGAGCCTCAGGAGGGCAAACGTCGAATTTTAATGAGACAAACCAAACGATAATAGGCTGATTTAGCAACAGAACGGGGACGTCATTTGACGACGGGAGAGCGCGCGGCATAGTCTGGACCCGACTATATTTCGACTTCCGGTTTTTACGTTGCCGTCGTCACATCAAGTTCAGTACGGCACTTCGCTAGTTTTCCCGTCACGACCAGAACGTCGGTCATTTTTATTGAAAGGTAAGAAAGCTCTTCAAAAAGGATTTAAAAGACCATTTCGCCGTTTATTGTTTTTTTTTTTTTTTCATTTCATTGTTGTCATTCATCTTAGAAGCAAAAATAAACGTAAAGCTGATTTTATATCGCGTGTTGATTTTTACAAGTAGCTATGAACGTGAACAGCTTGTTGCACCACTTATTATCTTCCATTTCCACAGTATTTGTTGTTGTATTTTAGAATATGGAGGGCGGCACTTTTTCAAAAAAGAGGTAAGATGGAATATTACTGGTGTTGAATTTTGTGCGCCAACAAATGCGAGAAAACAAAGTTAAAGTAAGATTAAGTTTGAGTTAATTTTTAGCAGACAATAGGCGAGTTTCGTATTTCCGGGTGGCCTACGACGAATGCTTGCTTTTGCGCAACAGCGAGGCTAATGCGGGTCACTTTTCAACAAGAAGACAAACAAACACGAGAAAACTGCGTCTGAGTTGCGAAAAAAGGGAAAATTTGAAACGCTGAAAGGTTCCGGAGGTTTCAAAACTTACTTACAGGTTTGAGAAATCATTGTTTCAAACAACAAAAGGGAAATCAGCTCGTCATCACTGAGAAAGACAATGAGCCTGACCAGAAATCGACCAAAATAGTGTTAAGATGGTTTCAAAATCCTTAAACACTGAAGGTACTGGCCTGAAGCCAATTTAATGTTACTTGAGTGATGGTTAAAAGTGTTTTAAGCCATACCTTCCATTGGAGTGGACGTCCTTGTCGAACGCCTGCAAGTTCAATTGAAACCTTATTTTTAGCTGACTTTTTTTCTAACAGAGCGAGGGCAAAATCTTGTGCTTTTGAAAAAATAAAGCGACGGGGCAGACGTCCTACATTCATTCCTTGCACTGTGAGGAGGTTAATTCGGTTTTACGAAGATGACTATAATGGAATTAGTTTATTTAAACATAAGCTTACTTCTAGTTGAAAGAGAAGAATATAATATATGCTTCTGGCTTACATTATTTATCAAAATATTCAGTCACAGAGAAACACGTAGGCGTATTTCGGTCGACAAGAACACAGAATTTTATACAGACGATGTACTCAGCAGTTTAAACTCCATTTTACAGATAAACACAAGAGTAAAAAAGAATACTAAGAAGTAAGACCATCAAAGGGAATAAAATATTGTCATTTTAACAAACTGTACCCTTTTCAAGCTTAAAAAGTTTACCTCTTCTTTTGGCTTCGTCGCTTTTTTTTGGTCTGTTACGTACGATCAGCTTTTTCCACAATTTTGTTGTTTGCAACAGAAATCCCTTTGGCTTAAAAGTAAAGGTTAAGCTTCAAAATCTTACTGTTTCAAAGATTTCTATCGTTTTCCAGCGACTGAGCGGGAAATTACATATGTTTGTTTTTGTTTTGCAAAGAAGTTGACTCGCATTAGCCTCGAAATCGAGGCTTTTTTTCTCTAGATCAAGGCTGATTTAGCTAAGTTGTTTTTCTTCTTTTTCAACCATTCAGCACCACCATGTGAAATTAACATTTCTGTCTGTAGGTGTTTTGTTTTTAAGGTCATGAATGATGCCCCAGTGTCATATGTGGTAAAACATTTATGTGCTGTCTGCTTTGAGTTGAGAAGGGGCGAAAAGGGCGAAAAATGTCCAGAATTAGGGCCATATATTTTAAAATATATATTTCGACGCCAGTGGTTGAAAAGTGGTATGAAGAATTGAATTCGCAAAAATACTTTCACCTCGTATCTTAGCTAATTTCATTACACCGTTTATTTATTTCCTAAAACAAGAAGTGTGATATTTTGAACAGTTTTTGACTATTGCCTGTCAGGTATGAATCTTTTTATATGGCTAGTACTGTTAATATCTGTTGTTTAATGGGTTTGGAGGCCAGCTTAAGAGAGATGTATTCAAAATGACATTTCATTTCATGGTTATTTTTGTTTTGTTTTGTTTTCCTTGGATTTTGTTTATCAGGACGATAATGGTTTGGTCAGAACAGAAAGATGTCAAACTGCTGCGAGCTATGACAGCAGAAGGGGTATTTGTAACTAACAAGAGAGGCAGCCGGGAGAGAAGTGTTGTGCGGCAAAATGTTGCGAGTGCCCTTTTTGCAGAGTCTTTGACAGTAAACGCAAGGGCCGTAAGAGACCAGTACCAAGTACTTACCAAAAAATGGAGAGAGAAAGTGAGAAGACAGGAAAATAAAAGTGGAGGAGGGGATGAGCAATTGACAGAAGTTGAGATCTTACTAGAAGAGCTGGTAGAGATGGAAAATGAATCTGAGAAAAAGGCTGAACAGGAAGGCGATGGACACAAGAAAGCAGTGGCAGAAGAGAAGAAAAAAGCAACAGAGTTGAGAGAGAGAGCACTGGAAAGGTTTAGCTAGACTAGAAAGAGGCATGAGCATGAAGAATCAAAAAATGATGAAGAGGAAGAGGAACCTAAACGAAGAAGATCAGGTGGAGAGGTAATGGAATGGCTGAAAGAAAAAGGTGAATATGGACGGCAACTAAGGGAGCAAGAACTACAGGAGAAAAGAGAGGAAGGAGAGGCACAAAAGAGTTCAAAATGAACAGTTCATGCTGCAGCTTCAAAGCCAGAATGAACAAATGAAACTGTTCCAGCAACAAATGCTGCAGCAAATGCAGCATCAACAACAACAGCAGCAACAGTTTGTCATGCTGTAACATCAGATGATGTCCATGGTACAACAGCAAGCCCAAACTATGTCGCATTTGTTGAATAAGAACGATTAAACAGTTAATGGCTATTTTACAAGGCAAACACAAAAATAATTGTCATCGCAATTTCTTGAATCATTTACTGTTCAATAATATTTTTCAAAAAGTTGCAACATTGGGTATTCTTTCAATAGTATCCATGATCGTAAATTCAATTTGCGTTTACTTAATTAGTGAAAAAAAATTGCGTAATTATGTCACAGCACAGACCTCTATACATGTAAGGGATGGACCATTAGAAAATTTATGGTGGAAGTGGGGAAGTTTTGAGGCATATGATTGTTTTCATCAACATTTTCCTAATTTTTTTTTAGCTATTGCAAGAATATTTTGAGGGTTTCTTAGCATGCATGAATTTTTTCCATTTAATTTTTCCTTCCAAGAATATATACTTTTTACTTCACTCACACCCCCCCCCCCCCCCACTCCCCACACACTTAGAAGTTTTCTGATTACATCTCTTAGTAAGCTGTATCATTTCAAAACTAGTAATATCCTGCATCTACTACAGCGATCATTATTTGCTTAGAAGAGAGCATCTAATGACTTTTAACTTGCATGTCAAAGTAAAGGAGGCCATAAACATGTTTTTGGACATGGAGACAAATGTCCAGACAATTGCAACAGTACTCCTCTAAAAACACCTGAAATGCAGCAATCCCTGCTTCAGAAGTAGCATGTAGAAGTAGCTTACCTCAGGAAAGAGCACTAGGTGTAAAATGGTGCGCAGTAGAGGATCTGCCGAGTCTGAAGCCAGTGAGGAGTGAATTTCCCAACACTAAGCGAGGGGTTTTAAGTACAACAAGCAGTCTGTTTGAGCCTCTTGGGCTTGCCGCCCCATACGTGATTAAGGCAAAACCTGATTATTCAAGAACATTGGAGGCGTCAGATCAAGTGGGATGAAGTGTTGCCCAACGACATTCCTCAGCAGTGGCAAGTTTGGAAGAACGGTTTGAAGACTTTGCAGCCTATCGCAGTTCCCTGATGGTACGGCTTCCATCATCATGAGTGCCAAAGCGTGCAGTTACTTTTGTTTTGTGATGCTTCTGAAATCGCTTACGGAGCAGTTGCCTAATTTTGTACGGTGACGTGTGGACGTGTTAATATGAGCTTTGTTATAGGCAAGACAAGATTGAATCAAGACATTGACCATACCACGTTTGGAGCTGCAAGCTGCAGTTGTGGTCGCTAGGCTGAAGACCAAGATATTAGAAGAAATCGACTTTGAAGTTGACGAAACACATTTTTGGAGTGACTCCGAGATCGTGTTGCACTACCTTAGCAACACGCAGAGGAGATTCAGCGTGTACGTATTACACAGAGTTGCTGGAATTACCGCCAGATCAGACGTTACATCACGTTTCCGGCACAATAAACGTAGCTGACAATTGTACAAGAGGGAAGGAGATTCACGAATTAACTCCGGAAAGCCGATGCATCAGCGGCACCCAATTTTTTATGCTACCTGAAGAGGAATGGGCGAGTTCCAAAGAAGGACTCCGAGTAAATGACAGCGAATTAGAGGTCGGGGTCTCAGTCCTAACAACCTCGATCGCTCCTTCTGTGATTGTAGTAGAATGGGAGAAGTACTCTACTTGGAAAAGCCTTATTAGGCTCTACGCACCTCCAGGGTGGCAGATTAAGATTTCAACTGCTGATGATCTCAAAGAAGGATCATTGGCCTCGTGCAAGATAGCCCAGATCAAATCGTTTGGGGAGGGGTATAAGGATCCTCAAGCAACTCAAGCTCTGAGTAAAAGCCCACTTCTTCCCATGCGACCGGTCCTTACAGAAGGTGGCCGACTGTACAAAGCTCTGATACCCTTTGAGGCAAACCACCAAGTACTTGTTTCACCAAAACATCCTTTGTACAGGTTGCTGGTTCAAGACCTTCACAAGAAACACTTCCACGTAAGAAGAGAACACGTTTTGGCCCTTGTGCATCAGCAGTTCTGGATCCCACGAGGGAAATGATTCATTAGAACGATCGTTAATGACTGCCTGCACTGCAAAAGGAGAAGAGCGAAACCAGAAATACCTGTGATGGCATCCTTACCGGGAGCGATCGACTTGCACTGAGTGAGCTTCCGTTCACAAACACCGGCGTGGACTACTTCGGTCCGATGAATGTTAAGAGAGGAAGAGTCATGGAAAAAAGATGGGGATATTTGTTTACGTGTCTGACCACCAATTCGGTTCACTTAAAGCTAGCAGGTGACTTGACCACTGATTCCTTTATCATGGCGTTGAGAAGATTTTGCGGAAGAAGAGGCAACTGTAAGACAATGCGTTTGGACAACGGAACGAACTTTGTCGGATGCTTGGAAGTCACTGAGTGAAGAACGGATTACTAGAGAGCTTTCTGAAGAAGGGATCACCTGGTACTTCAAGCCCCCTTCATCCCCAATATGGGAGGAATATTCGAGTCAACGGTCAAGCAAGTAAAGAGGAGCTATGAAAACCGTCATAAATGATCAACTTCTACCCGAAAAAACACTCCATACAGTCCTTGTCGAAGCAGAGGTTATCATAAATAGTCGTCCGCTCACTGGGGTCAGTGATGACATCAACGATAACGAGACACTTACACCAAACCACTTCCTCATCGGACGAGCATCACTTAACACCCGGTCAGTTTGAAGAACGTGAAATTAATAGCCGCAAGAGGTGGAGAATGGCCCAGGTGCTTGCTGATATGATATGGCGATGATGATCCATTCGAAGTGGAACAAAGAACAGTGTAGCTTAAAGGAAGGCCCCTTGATCCTGTTGGAAGAATGACGATGCGCCCCGGTCACATTGGCCTTGCCTCTTGGAAGAGTTGTCAAGACATTCCCTGGAGATGATGGCAGAGTGCGCATGGCAGAGGTCAAGACCCCTGACGGAACCTTGATGCGGCCTGCCGCGAAGATGTGCTTGTTGGAAGAATCTGCTTGATGGTTTGAAGAATGCAGAGCAGTGCTTTACCAAGAACGTTTGTAGTTAGGAACAGTTTTCGGTTTTGTTGATGTTTGTAAATTAGGTTGTCATTCGTCTCATTGACTCACTTGGGAGGGGGGACTATAGAGCGGTCGCTGGCCATTCAAGTCATAGTGATGTGATGTGATGTGACTGTAAAAACATTCTTGTTACGTTATGAGTTTTTTGGCCACTTATTGGTTCATGGATTATGCTCTTCTACTATTTGTATTTGCCGGTGCAGGAGCTTTGTGTACCATTGAGATGAAGAAACGTGTTTGAGATTTAACCTACATAATCTTATCTCTTCAAAAAGCAAGGAAAGGAAAAGACAATAATTATGACATTGCACCTGCAAAATTTCAGCAAGAAATAAAAAAAAGGTCTTATCATAATTTATTTTTCACTCGCGTGGCGTGTGGGAAGAGCAGTTAGCATTTGATTTATTTATAAAACATTTACTTGCTTTTCAATGCAATGGTTTGGAATTTAGCCATGCTGATATATTTTGATATTCTTTGCACTACTGGACATTCTGAAAGTAGAGCAGTCTTATTGTTTTCTTTTTTTCTTTAGGCCAAGTTATCAAATCTTTACAAGAACCCAATTTGATAGGAATCCAATGTGATAGGACTTGGTCCTGCACTTACACAAGAAGAACGAGGTTTTTGTTCTTTATAATTCATACCTAAAAAAATTAATTCACTTTATAATTACTTTCAACATGTGTCTTGACTCTTTTACATCTAATCTCGACCCACACTGTCGGAGCTTACGGTATCCCAGGTTCTGTAGCATGAAGCATCTAGAAGTATTGTTAGTCCTCCCCTGGGTAGGATGATAGTCCGATCTCGGATTATATTGTATGTTTATTTCCATTGAGATTGAGAAGAATGGAAGTTTCTTGGTGTTGCATTTGGTGCTATCACCAAATGACGTAACACTAAAGATGATAAATAATACCCACACCACAACACAATAGCCAACCAACAATAATTTCCATAAAACCAAACAAAACACTAAATAGAAATGCTCAGAATGTCCAATGTAATGTTAAGGACCTTAAGCAACAAGAATGATGATGTCCCGGATGTCATGTCAGCAACCAAAAGGTGTGGTGTTTTAATTTTATGTCATGCTTCTGTTCCTCACAAAAAAGGAAAAGTTTTCCTTTTTACATCTTTGGCATGTCACAATGAAGACAGAAGACTTGAATAGGAAGAAGCCTGTTTCCGGGGTCTATTATTGACTTCTGGGTCATCAACGTTCTCGCTGTTATAAGGTCCTTGTTATCTTCTCCACAAGCAGATAGTTTTCTTCAGGATAAATGTTATTCTCTCTACAGGCGAAAAGTACCTGCTAAGGAAATGCAAATGGGAGGGGGAAGTTGTTAAAAATAAAGGGGGTCATGGGTGGTTCAAATTGATCTGGTTGTTTGTCCACAATGCAGGACTGTTAGGAGAAGCTCTCTGATTGGGTTGCCTTGTTCACATTTACGTTGTTGATTGCCTAACACTTTCTGGCTCAAAGAAGCAAAAATCCTGGGCAAGAAATTAAGAGCAACTCCATGCAAATATCGACCAAAGTGCGGCAAGGCTCAAAAAATAAAAATCGCTCTTCTTTTGCATACTGATAGACTTTAGTAAGTGTACAAACGCCATGTAGTTTTTTCTTCGAAAAATCTGTTCGTTTCCGAGAAAAACGAGAAAACCGTTTCAAGCCCCGCCGTCGATTTCGCAAGCCGAAAACAGGGTTGAAATTCACTATGATTCGCTCCACTTGCATTTCAAAACAACAGGGCTAGAAAAAAAGCTTGTTGCTAAAATTGTAAGTATAGCTCGTCGTTGACCAAAATATATAGTATTTTTAGCATTACAATAGTCTGAGTAATTATAAAAAAGCTAAAGCGTATGTCTACCTTTTGTTCAACCACGGAAGGTAGTTGAAAAAAGCGACGATTTTCGTCATGTGCCTTTGATCAGAATTTTTCAAGATTGAAGGGGAAAACATAGACTACCAGTAGTCCCCCACTTTTCCTCAGGGATAGTAGGGCGAGCGAAACGCGAGCGCACGTGAAAATCACCCCACGCAAGAAAAGGCGACACGCTGCGGGGAGAGAGAAAAATGAGGGACTACAGACAAAGCCCAAGCTTTTGACCCTCCACGGCCGACTGATTTTGGAGTGTGAAGTTCGTATCAAGTTCTAAATGAATTAAGCGCATCCAATGGGATTCCTTCTCTCATTGAGCTGTCATCGCCCTTGTCATCGGTAAACTGCAGGGGATATTTATTGCAAGTCAAAGAAAACCCAGACACAACTTTTCTTCACGGCTGTTTCGCGCGAAGAACTGATGAATGGCTGAAACGCCGAAAAAGTCAGTTGGAAGACCTTTAAAAAAGCCAAGTTGCAGTGACTTTTGTTGTGTTTGTGGCTGTAACTTCAATACTTATTACGGTGATTTTAAACGAAGAGTTTGTACAGAGAATCTCTTTTAGATCCCTAAACGAGCGGGCGTTGAGAAAAGTCGCTTGGCTGACCTGCAGTGCGAACTTGGAATTACATGTGAGCAATGAAGTTCTCTTTCTTCCCGCGTCTGTGCAAAATGCGGCACCAAAATAAGAAATGCTATCGGACTTTTTCGATTTCTGCGGGGAAGTCTTCTCTTCCAACCCCCGAAAAGTGTTGTGGACGTTGAACATTCGCCGATTGCGATTGAGCGTTTTAAACGAATGGCACGGTCTCCTGTAAGTGAAGGTCTTGCTTCGTCGTCTAACGACGGTGTAAGGACCGGCAAAGCACGCAGATCAATTGTTTATGGCCCTTGGGAAGACGAAACATCACTAGTACTTGAGAAAACGGATCAACTGAAGGTTGTAATCCCAACAAAGGATGACACGATTGCCCTACGATCTGCCCCAGACGAGCTTGCAGAAAAAATCGTGAAAAACACATGCAATCGCAACTGGAAACCAGTCGCCAATGCGATGTTCGCACATACGGAGCTCAGGAACGAATTGATGTCGGCTTTCTCCAAAAATTTATCTCATGAAATGTCTGATTATTGCCACAGTGAAAGCATGCTCAAGTACAGTACTCCAAGTGAGTTGTCCGCGTTCTATAATAGAACTTTTGTGCACGAAGTTTAAGTATTTTGCCCTTTGTGGTGCTCGTGTATTATTGGAGCTGCAAACGTTGGCGATGACATCGAGGAAAGTATAAATGCCATGGCTTTAGCGACTGCTTCAATCGCAGGCCATCGAAACAGCCGTATGTCTGCATTCGCAAAGCGAATTTCCATCGTTTTGGTTCATACTGGAGCAAAAGCAAATGACTTTACTCGATTGAATAGGCTTGGCATTTGCTCTTCTCACAAGCAGGTAATCCGTGATCAGGTTGAAATGGGCAGTCAGCATGATGTGAAAGTATTGTTGTGGAAACGTGCCATCGAGGAGAGAAAGGGAACTTTGCTGTTAATGGAAGAAATACAAAGCCAGGCTGCAAGTATGGACGCGCCAGTCGATGTGTCCCAAACTACGCTAGAGGGCAATTATTTTTATTCTCAATTGTCATTCAACAAGATGAGTTGCCTTCTTCACAGAAAATATGGACAAAATTGCCTTGCCAGTACTGAGGAGTTAGCGAGTACGAAACAAGAATTGATGAAGGAAGAGCAAGTGTCTTACAGGTACACTTTCTAGCAACAACTTGAACATCATATTAATTTTATCCTCAGTAACAGAAATCACGAGCTACATTGATTAACTCATTTGTTCCAATTATTGTCATTTACAAGTTGTTTATTTAAACTTCCAAAAATATATATATAATGGGACTGACTCCCATTTCTTCCACTCTTCGGTTTTAAATAAATAATTTTATTCACCATTCTGTTATCATAAAAAGGCCTTTCACAAATAACTGTAAATAACTGTATTTTTGTATTGTTTAAAATTTTATATTATTATGGTGGTTGAATTTATCTGGAAACAGCCTAATTTGTTGCAGGTTTCAGATGTTTATTCTTCCTACTGAAGACAGGTTTTTCTTTTTTTAGAATTGTAGCTGACAACTTGGATTTCAGCCTCTCTGCCAGGATCCAAACCAGCAAACTGAGAAACCAGTCATCACCTCATCACCTTACTATCCGTGATAGGGTCGTAACCCCTTGCAGGGATCATGCTGAAGCAACAGGTCAAAGAAAGCTAATGGACCAGGAGTTATCCGACTTGCTACCTAGCGAAGACAGTAACTTTGCTGTTGAAAGTGACTTCATCACTCTGGTGTCAAGGATATTAGTAAAGTACTTACCTGCTTTCAGTTTTTAAAGGACGTTGTGGTCCACCATATTCCTCATCAATACAGTCAGGAGATGGCACAAAAATCTGAGGTGGTAAGTACAGTTATTTATGTGATCTCAAGTTTGTTAGGGGTGAAATATCTTGCACATGTGTGGTCACCCATTTCTCAGGATTGACTTTTGTGAAATGGAAGTGGATTTTACTTTTGAATTAGAAATTCTCTGCTAAAATAGTACAGTGTTGATATGTTCAGCAAACATTGACGTGCAACATTAGTTGACTTTCAATTTGGAACATAAAAAGTGTTTCAACTGTAAAAATGTTTGACTGTTAGAAGAGAAAGGGGCACAAGCCATTAAATAATGACAAAAAACTACACACCTACAGAACACTCCCCACACGTAGCAATGAATATTGAAAATCAGAGAGACCTATTCCTGTTACATTCATAATAAGAAACAGAAATAATCAAAGTGTGTGTACTACTCTCACTGTTTTTCTAGTGTTTTCTCGGTTTGGAATTCCTAAATACCAACATTTCTGGGGAAATGGCTCAGTATCTGATGTCTGTAGAGTCAAAGTATGTACCACAGTTAAAGAAGGACGGTGGCAATGTGGTTCTTGAAAGAGTTTTCCTGGGTGGAGACCAACTTACAGAAAAACGTGCGCGCAATGTTCAGTGGGTTTTCCAGGATGGCGATGACATGTTCGATCGACTGGAGGGGTTAGATCCAACACATGCAGATTGGCACGCTAAAGTTAATCTGTACAAGGTATAATTTTCTGTTACTGGTTGTTCCTCTGCTTTCCTTTTCAAAGCCTACATGTAAAAAAAGGAAGAAATCCAGCCAACCCACAAGCCAAGGCCTTTCCTCTGAAAAATTAAATATGTGTGTTTTAGAAATTGAATCTGGCTGCCAAGACTCTAAAATGTTTCTTTTGCATTTATTCACTAACTATGACAAACACTTCGGTCAATAATCAAACAAATCAAAGCAACAGCCAATTCTACCTGGAAAAAAACTGGAAAAACGATCTCAGTCAGCAATGTAATGAGTATATCTGATGCTGTTGTTTGGAATTTGTCTTAGATTGAGAACAAGATCTTTCTTAAGGATGACTCTGCTCCAGAAATTGGAACCACTATGGCAACAGTCAACCGAACAGGAAAGACAAATGCAAAAAAAGGGGTTGACGATTATAATGCTTATAGAGAGTTCCATGATCGCGAAGTGGAGAGACATATTATTGCAGCATTTATGGTCTTCTGTGGTATGGAGAATATGGAAGGTATGTTCTTGTACGTCCCTCCTGGATATATTCCGATTTTTGTGGAAGGTTTTTTGGTTTGAAACCACTAGCCAACTAATCATTCCATTCTTCCTGCATATTTTCCTTTAAAAGATTTGGACCTTGAAAGTGCTCTGTCCCCATCATAATTATCAATGATGCTACTTGGGGTGGCTATGAATATTTTAATTCCAGGATTCACACAGTGACACAAAAAAATTAATGTACGACCTTTTTTACATTTTATTTGCAGATGTGCCAACCAAAGTTCAGCTGCCCCTTAAAAGTGAAGACAAAGAAGTGCAACGCAGCTGGTTAGAGAACTTGATAAGAAAATTTCTCCGCGAATTTGTTTTTGACACCCAAGAGTCAGACGAGGTGGTTTAGGGAGTCAATCGCCTTGTCATGCAACAAAGAGAAGGTTATGCATGTAGAATCTGTGGACGGATCTACCAGGGTGATGCTTGGCGTGTAAGGTAAGAAATGCTTGGACTCGGCAAGCAAAAATAAGACAGTGATAAAAGTGGTTGCCACACTATTTTTCAATGTAGAATTTATTTTGTTCTAATAGACCAAGTGAATTGACATCAACCCTTTGGAAGAAAAAAGCTAAAACAAACAAATAAACATAAGCATTTTTAACGATTTCTATTTTTTCTCAATTTTAAACTCCTTTAGACACGAGATTACAAAACATGGCCTGAGAATTCAAGATACTCCTGATGAAGATGGCAGAAATAGCTTTGGGTATTTTAAGTGCGCAGCCGACAACTGTGGTCTTGTATTCAGAACTAAAGCTACTTTAAAAATGTAAGTAGTTTTTTCTAACAGATTCATCTTACTCAAAGGTGACCTATAAAGGTGGCAGGTACAAAACACAAGTCACATGCACGTCACTGCTCTTTTGATAAATAACTGAGATAAGCAGTTGCTTGTTAAGCTAAAATTCTATTTTGGATTGTGGTTAGGGCTATGAGACACTTCACGTGTCTCTCCCTATTTACCATAGCACAGGTAGTTTATCCTGCACTTGTGACTGGTGACCTGTGACCCGCATTTTGTACCGGACGCTTTCCCTAAAAAGAGAGAACAATAAGAAAAAACTATTATTGATAAAATAAAAAGGATTATTATTCTAAAAATTATTTTTTTAGGTATTTGTGTAACGGTACATGGGTATAGGCTTTGCCAACATATTAGTCTTATTTTACTTTCTTGTAGTCATCAACAAAGGGTGCATGGAGTAGTAGAGAGTGCCACTCAAGCTGCCACCTCCCCACCTGTGAATGATGAAGACAAACATGATTACAAATTTAACTATCACAAGGCAAAGATCCGTTTTGGCTTACTCCTGGCTGACATTAATGATGCAGTAAAGGAAGGAGATGGAAAGCGATTACTTAACCTGTACAAGAATGCTTTACTTCTCTACAAATGTCACGGCCACACTAAATATGCCTATTCAACCCTTCTCTTTCTAACAAAGGTCAAAGCTATCTTGTCTGCGGACAAAGCAGAAAGCCTAGTTGCTAACAGGTTTTGCAACACTCATGGAAAACAAGGGAAAAATATTTCTATGGACTTATTCCTTGAACACAGAAACAACTCTGTTAAGGGTTATTGTGATTTGTTGGGCCCCAACTTTGGAGAAGAGTCAGCACAGCGAATTGCCAGGTCTTCAGGTATTACTGACGAAATTTTGAGAAGTGTCAACAGCGTCTGCAAGATTTTAGAGAAGGACAAAACTAGATCCAGCACTGACCCAAGTGAAGCAGTGAAACAAATGGTTGCAGATCTCCTTTCCATAAATGCTTTTGTTTTTAAACCTGGGAGAGAGGGTTAAACTTCATTCCCAAAAATCAGTGGAAACCTTGTTCAAGGTCTTGATTACAGAGACTTGTACAACTGGATGAAAACAAGATTAAATGAATGGGCAAAAATATATGAACACCAAAACTGATTACTTCCAGGAAGTTGAATGAGGCAAAATATTGTTAAACTACCTTACAAAAAATTATTGTAGGAGCAGCATTTATTTCAACCATAAAATAATCACATAATTATACGATAAAATGATTATTGATACTACTTTAAGTTCAGCATTCAAAGATAATATTTAATCTATTGACATCTGATCTTCAATGTTTCAGAAAGAGGTATCAACTAAAATCAAAGTCAGGTCCAGACTCAGATGTATTTCATAGGATAAGATAATATCATTAATGATTTTGACTGTTGTGCCACAAATTATTTGTGAGTTAAGTATACTTAGCAAAAGGCATTTTATGTGGAGATCCATACCTTGACCCTTTAACTCCCAGAAGTGACTGGCAAGTAGCTTTCTCTTATAACAGCAATGTGCTGTTCAGCAAAAGGTGATGAGAATAACAAACTTATCTAAAATTCTATTAATTCCTGTACAAGGGAAGTAGAAGCTACAAATGAGAATTGCTAATCAGCTCTTCGTAGTTAAAGGGTTACATAATGCAAATTTACTAGTTCATTTGGAGGCATAAAGTGTTGGTTAATGAACAAACTCGTCCCAGTGCTTCCATCCCCCTACAAGGACAAACCATGTTGTATATTGTGGAACTGTTCAGTGACAAGTTTTTTGGCTGCTTTTAGAGTTACTTTTTGTTCTTTCTCAGTTAAATGGCAAACACTTATAAAATGGTCCATGAAATGTATTGTGCCAGATACATCCATTGAATAATAATAATTAATTTAAAGCTGCATTTTCAGTTGCCCTGGCAGCAATAATAATAGCATTTAAGGTCATTTTGGGCCCAAACAGTAACTTTTTAAACCAACTACAAAACCTTGTAAAAAAAGGAATCCTTTGTCTAAAAATTACAAATAATAAATTACAAGTGACCGTATTTTTGAAAGTGATTGTAGGAGCACTTTCTCTTAGACCTGGAAAGACAGAAGTAGAAATATTCTGTTTGGATGTTTGCTCTTGTGCATGATTGATAAATATATTGACCTCATTTTTGATTTTTGCAAGGTACAAGATACTGTGTCTTTCCAGCTCTTGCGGCAGGGGTGAAATGCATTGTTCCTGCCATTACAAAAGAAACACCTGTAAATACTATTTTCCCTATGTTTTCAGTATCTGTTACAGCTTAAGTATCAGTATTTAGAGTTTTTGCTTGCGATTTATACAGATGGAAGCTCTGGATTGTCAGAGTCACTGTCGGAGTTATCAAAATAATTCTGTAAAAAGTTGCTGTCGTCATTTACTTCAGTAGAACCTGCCATCACACTGTCTAACAAAGAAATCGATCCGTCATCACTTTCAATGTCTCCAAAAGATGTCTTGGAAAATACCCAAAATGAAGCGTGCTTGTCCAGTGGAGAAAACGGGGAGAGTCTGTAGGACATCTTCTAAGGTGTATATAGTGGGACCATTACGGATTATGTCTTTTATTAACTGATCTGTGAAAGCATGGGTTGTTCCTAAAAAAAGTCATTGTCCCTGAATTAAGAAATTCTTGATATTCTTTCAGTGCTTCCTCCAAAACCCTTTCATCCTCCTTGCTGACATTTCTTGAAGTCTTAGGCTTACAAACATCCACAATTCCAGCAAATGGAAGTTCCTCAGCTTTACAATCGGAATCATTACACATACATAATGATCTGCAATTTGAACAACAAAGATGGAGGAGCGATACTGTTTCCGCTTCAACACCAAGTGGTAGTAGAAGAGCCTTTCTGTGGCATTCTTTTGACTTAACAAAGTTCTTGATGTCAGTCTCACAATGAGCAAGTTTGTAACCATTTGATATTACAATATTGTAGGCCTGCTTCCCATCACGCCCTGCTCTACCTGCTTGTTGGACATGGTCTACAATACTTCTTGCTGGACCCAGGTGTATCACAAACCTAACATCAGGAAAATTAACACCCATACCTAGGGCCGAAGAAGCAAGAACAATTCTCGAATTTCCTGAGTTGGCTTTGAATGAATCCACCACTCTATCCTTGTATTTTTTCCATGTCGTTGAATGGTAAATGCCTACCATTCTGTTCGCAGGTGTCTTAGGCTGGCCCGGTACAAATACATGATCACCCAACATTCGCAGTAGGTAGACAAACACTGCAGTAATCTCATTGTAAGTATTGCAAAAAATAATTGTTTTTGGCATTTCTGTTCCTTTTTCTTTCCCCAAATCAACAATCCACTGCAATTTTTCCATTTCGTCAGATTTCTTTACTTGTTCGACATGAAACATCACGTTTTTTCTGTCTGGGCTGACCAGAATTTCAATTTGTCTGTACTCATACACAGCAGCTTCTTTATTTTGCTTGCCATCTTTTTTTCAGCAGTCCCTGTGAGAGCTAAGACTGGTGTTCCTGTGTATTGCAAACATTTGACATTATTATCAGGCTGAAAAGGACCCGACCACGATAACTTTCTATATCTAGAGCTAGAGGGAGGCTAAAAATTCCTCGTTGACTATTCCATTTATGTATGGTTTGCGAAGATTACCTTTAAAATAACTTCCTTACTATTTGCAGTAATAGGATTTTTCATATTTCATCGTTAAAGTCTGGCTATACTTCGTTAAAAAAAAGAAAACAAACTTTCGGTTTCAAAAAATATAAAGAAAGAGGAATCAGAAAAATTGTCGCCTTCGAAAAGCTTTTAGTCCTAAATAAAAAGGCTTAGTTGCCCTTGGATGACCGAATTTGTCTGTGTACTCGGATGAGCTACAAATGTTATAACGCCGCTTAGGATGAATGTCAAGAGAATGAGACACTGAGGCCACTTTTCCGTTAATTGTATGCAAACTGAGCCTACAAGGTTCGCGAAGTCTACTTAAAATTTACTGTTCTTTTTTTTCGTCGAAAGATGAGAAGATCACGCTTTTGATTACAAGATGATCTCTTACCTTGTTTACAAAGTGATCGAACCATTGCCAAGTTCCCGTAATCTTTTCTGAAGGCAGGAAGAAACAGCTTTCCTTTCTTGTGATCTGTGCCCCTGCAAGAAAAAAATCACACCTTAGAAAAAATTGTGACATGCAAATCGGTAGATAAAGTTCGAATGAAGAGTACACTGATATTGTATTAAAGTGATATCAGTCAATCGTACGCGAAGGAACAAATTCAAAACAACATATTTACCATGTCTCAACCGTGTGGCATTCGTCGATAACAACCAAAGAAATGTTTAGTTTCGACTGGGGTTCTGCTCTTTTCAGGATCTCCGTGAAGTTCTTGGATAAACAGTCTTCAGCTGAAGCGAAAATCATTCGAAAATGTCCGTCCGAAATATCGTGTAAACAATCCTCAATGTCAGGTTTCAAGTGAACCGATGGAATACCAAGGCAGTTCATTTCTTTTGCCTGCTCTTCCACAATGCTGTTGAGTGGTGAAATAACCAGGACGCTCGCGTTCGCAGATGTTTGGGCCATACTAAAGACTTGATAAATCAAACTTTTTCCAAATCCGGTTGGAGGTATCGCGAGCACATCCTTCCCCGCCAACAGGGCCTCCACTGCTTGCGTCTGTTCCGGTTTAAGCGATGTTACGTTTGGAATTTTTTCGAGACATGCTTGAAGTTTGTCTGTCATATTGACAGAAATTAGGATTATGTCGAGTGTTGATAGCGGCTGACGCGTTTTTGACAGATGTTGACAGATTGCCATGGAAGAGCCAATCAGAGTTTTGCGTTGTGAGAGCAACGCATTAGTTCAAAAGCTTGGGCTTTGTCTGTAGTCCCTCATTTTTCTCTCTCCCCGCCGCGTTTCGCCTTTTCTCGCGTGGGGTGATTTTCACGCGCGCTCGCGTTTCGCTCGCTCTACTATCCCTGAGGAAAAATGGGGGACTACTCGTAGTCTAAACTGATCGTGAGTCCGTTAACATATTAAAGACGGCAAATTCATGGCTTGAAAGTGTGGTATGGTAACGATAGTGGCTCACACTACACTACTCTAGCATCAACTCGAAGGCACATCCCAACAACAACGAAAAATTTAAACAAATAAACAGCACTTCAACGAGTACAACTTACAACTTAGTTAACTCTGTCAGACTTGAGAACATCCCTGTTTCCAGTTTCTGGATTTTGTTATTATAAAGATATCTGCGTAATGAGAGAAC
>BOPM01000068.1:973765-984928 GCA_022179025.1 Porites australiensis | reverse complement strand
CCCCCCCCCCCCCCGCACCCCCGCCGAATAATGTAATTCTCTCCATTTCAATTAAAACTTATATAGCGCACCTTTTCATGGCACAAGATCAATTGCACTTTACAATACGTTAAAAAGGCTAAAAATGAATAAAAATTACAAGCAGGTAAAAAGATTTTTACTAAACAATAATATGCAGGTAGAAGGTTAAGAAACTGAAATAAAATGATAATCACAAATAAATATTTGATAACGACTGACACACTATTATCTCTAGATGTAAACAGGCTGATAAAGCTGCAATAGCCATTATGTCCCATAAGGAGTTAAGTGACGTGGGCATCTCAGCAGTGAGAGACAGAGTGAAACTTCGAGTATTCTGCCGGGGAGAAAGTGAGCTCAAAGATGATAGAAGAGCTGAAATGAGGAGGAACCGCCGCCTGGTTAGCTCAGTTGGGAGAGCGCCGGTCTGCTGAGCGGGAGGTCGCGGATTCAAACCCCGGCCGGACCAACACTTAGGGTCTTTAAATAACTGAGAAGAAAGTGCTACCTTTGTAATGACATCTCCAAATGGTTAGACTTTCTAGTCTTCTCGGATAAGGACGAAAAACCGTAGGTCCCGTCTCAAAGCACTTTCACTGATCTCTTCTAGTGGGACGTAAAAGAACCCACACTACTGTTCGAAAAGAGAAGGGGACGTAGACCGCGGTGGTGTGGCCCACCTTAAAGGGTTGTGGGATCGGGTAGGGATGGCACCTTGCATGGGACCTATGAGTCTCGTTCGTGCCTATTCCCGCTGGGCAGGCCTGTGTCCAGAAAAGCTTGTAAAACTGAACCTATCTGCGATTACGGAGGCTTCCAAGAGTCGTAGACTTTCCAAGACAACAGTGAAGAAGGGGAAGACCACACCACCTACAGGTGCAAGGAAAGCCACTCTCAAATTTGAAATCTTGCTTAAGTACTATGTCAAAGGCTTTGGTTACAAAGCCCAGAGGTCTGAACAGGGTGGTAAGGTGCGAAATTTGGACCTACCAAGACATGCCCCAGAAAAAGAATGTCTTTTAGAGCTGAAAAAGATTTTCTTTCCAGAAGGACATATTCTGGTCGGAAAGGGGGATGACATAGAATTTAAGCTTGCCGATTTCAAGTGTCGGACCATTTACATGTGCGAGGACTTTTCCCTGGAAAGATATAAGCAAAGATACGGTTTGCATACTCTCCGATTATTCCTCCTCAGAGACAGCACAGTTTCATCAAAGGAGTCAGATTACGAGGAATTGAAGAAGTCTTCGTTTGAAGACAGTGGGTCTGAAGAACCTGAAGAGATGCAATCTCGGTAAAGGATAAGAGGCAGCCTGTTGCAGCCCGCTTGAGCACAACCTCTGCAGAGCCTTTAGTGCACAGTAGCTTATCACTAGAACATGCTATGGATGGATTGATCGGGAGATCTGAAGAACGCAGATAATTCATGGATCAGCTTCAGGCAGATTACGAGGCACCTCTAGCAGCAGATAAAGAAAAAGAATTGGCAAAGGAAGCAAGCATCCGAAGGGAAGCTCTCTAAATATCAAGGATGAACCGTGTCCTGCCCGAACCAGCATTACAAGAGCCACGCGTGATGGTTTCTGCTCGACACCCTACCCTTGGTGTCGTCAGGAGGGAATTTCCACCCAACTGCACAATTATGGCATTGTACGATTGGGTGGGGTCACTGACCACCCGTCCAGAACATTTTGCTCTGTTTCAGCGGCCCTTATCGCACTGCTTACCCCGAAGATGACATAAAGTCTGTCAGTGCTTTGTATGTCGGAGCAACTGTTCTCCATCTCGTTGTGCAGAGATGATGACGAAGTTGCGGTTTTCAATGCTCAACCTGACAATAACGACAGTGTTGATGACACTTTGTCTGATTACGAGTTCGAAGCAGCAACTGCATATTTCAATGATGGTGTAGCAGCCGACACCTACAAACAACTTGAAGAGGTCCAGTCGCATCCCCCAGCTCAGCTTTTGGAAGATGATCCTGAAGTCTCCACCAGCGAGCAAGTGAACATTCAGATATTGAAAGGCCTAAATGATAAATGTCTAAGTGTAAAGGAACAGTTTGAAAACGAACTGGAGATGATCAGGGAGGTCAGTCGACACAATTGTGTGAAAGATATGTTGACTCATTTCAGGCAGCAAAGCGTTGCTGACAGTAAGCTTTGCCTTTTATTTAAAGGTCAACATGCAGTTGTGTACTCTGTCTTTTGGGACCGTTCTGTTTCCAGTTACTGCGAAGGATCCTCTCACTTCACGTTTCCTGTCACAAGATGACTTTGTTGCTATAGGTCGGATTTTAACACATCAGTTCATCGAGACTGGGACACTTCCGCTGCAGATATTGAAAGCCATAATACAGCAAGCCGTAACCGGACGGGTATCAGAAGAGTGTTTGGTGCAATCCCTCCTCATGTTGCTCTACCAAAAAGAAAGAGAAATCCTTCAACAAGCCCTCCTTGGTGTAAAACCATTTCCTACTGAAAATGTGATAGATATTCCCGTGGATTATGGTGTCACAACTATTCCAAGTACCTCAAACATGAAGCAACGTATGTGAAACAGAGATGATTTCCAAGCCATTCATGTGCATCACCAAGTTAAGGAAAGGAATGGGATCATTCTGGGATGGTGTTAATGCTGACGAAATCCATGCTGTCACAATATTTGTACTCCAACCCATAGCAACGTACTGAAGAACATCGAGGTAACAGCTGTGTTATGTATTCGCTATTTGTCTGTCAGCGGTTGTTGTTTAATGCATGCGCATTAAAGCAGGCCAGCTTGTGAGTAGACCGCCATGTTGGAAACTTGTATGCTTATGTTGTGTGTTTTATCTAGTTAAATCTGACCATGTTTGGAACCATCGACTGGTTTCTCCATATTTAACACTGGCAATGAGGATGGGATTAACTGAAAAAGACTGAAACAGCGAAAAATGGCGGCAGTTAAGAATTCGGTAGAATTGGCACCACGTTGGAAGAAACGACTTTAACCGTTTCAATACTTTCTTGTAGCCAAAGGAGTGGTGAATGAAGCAAAAAAGAAAGCTTTCCTACTTCACACTGCGGGAATAGAGGTTCAAGAGTTGTACGAAACGCCAATGGACCCAGGCACAGATACGTTAGAGGACGATACCGCAACAGAATACGAGAAAACTGTTCACACTCTGAACGCGTATTTTGTAACCAAACTGAACAAACCGTATGAGAGACGTATTCAGAAGCATGACTCGACAGGATGGAGAGACAGTTGATCAGTTCATCACTAGACTCAGGAAACAAGCACAGAATTGTAATTTCAATGACCCCAATGTTGACATCAGAGATCAAGTCATCGATAAATGTTGATCTTCGGTTTTAAGACGAAAACGACTGGGAAAAGAAAACCTGACTCTGACAAAAGTGCAGGAGGTTGCTCGAGCTATGGAAGCTGTAGACCTGCAGGCTAAACAAATGAGGGAACAGAGAGAAGAGCCATTGAGTGTGCATAAAGTTTCGTTTCGTGTGTCCTTACACGGAATGATACATGAATGGCGGTTGCTCGCCATGTTTGTCTGGGCCGTTCGCCGAGGCTTTGCTCGAGATGAAAAGTTCCAGTCTCAGCACAAAATTTAAGAGATTTCCTTCAGACTTTACGCTAGAATCTCACCGGTGAATACGCTGGACCTTTCGCAGGTATCGTAATAGTAGCGCATTTAAAAGTTTGCGAGTTTTTTAAAACACTCACCAATTCACTGATGTATTATTTGGTTTCCTTTGGACGATATCTATATTAATGTTCTGTCTAGATTTCTTGCATCACTTGCTGTGATTGAAACTTTGCCAATCGCGGGTATAAATTCTTTTGTCGCACAGGCCAGACAAGTATGTCGAGCAACCGGCAACACCACGTGCACGACTTTCTTTGCGCGCCAAAAATCACAACTTCGGCATCGCAATTTGGCGGTTATCGAGTCTTGTTCACGATGAACAATATTAATCCGGAAGACTGTTGTCGAGTCTGTTCTTTCGTTTTTGTGAGTGAAAAGAGAAAAAGAAATATCGATCGTGAGTTTCGTGAAATATTTGAACAAGTATTTAATCAAAAACTACTAACTGATGATGGGCTTCCACATGCAGTGTGCGATACTTGTCACTATAGAGTGCAAAGAATGTGGAAAAGTAAGCAGTGTGCAGTCGTCATTCATGTCAATGAGCTATCGAAGAGGAGGCATCCCTTGTCTCCTTTAACGTCTAGTCAAGGGGATGAGCAAACATCATGTCACATGAGCAAAAAGAAGGTCTATAGAATTCCATTTGAAAACGTACCAATTAGGCCAAAGCCACCATCCTTGAAGATGTCTTGTCCGGGTGGCAACAAAGAAGTAAAAATTTTGCATGATAAAAGTACCCAAACAAGAAAATCAAGTTGTCATTGCTTTCCAGTTTCAACTAAGGGAACATCTGTCAAGGTATGCACAGTTACAACTTATGTAAAATAAATATAGAAAATTTATTTATTAGATGCCCGTAGATGTGTAGATACCAGACCTGCCAAACTGCAGGAACTGAAAATCTGGAGATTTTGAAAAAGGGTGTCCCATAGACCTAAAGATCATAGAAAAAATTGAACCTGGAGATTCATATAATCATAAAAAAGGAAACAATGAAACATGCTAGTGTCTACAGAATGCAGGAAAATGCTTGCTGCTCACCTCATTAACGAAGAGGAAGACTGGTGCCTACTTTAACCGGTGAGGTGACAAGTCGTGTCAATGTCATTTTATTTTTCTTTTTTCTGTTTAATTATTTTGTCACTTGTGTGGTATAATTATAGTACTAAATATTCCCACGTGAGAAACAAGCACTTGATGTTCACTACACCAAAGTGGCTTGGTAAAATGTCTACCTAGCCTTTAGTCACATAAAAAACTGGGAAAAAAAACTGTTGCTGTATTATTGTCAAATAACCTGCATGGTCATGAAGAAAGAGTGAAATAGCAAATAAACATCTCCTCACATCAAATAATGCTTTTAAAACTTAATATCTCTACTGCATGCTCCTACCTGTAAGTAACTTAAAGTGAACTAACCTTCCATGTTTAGATTATTGTCCATTACCCCCAAAAAATCATCTCGAAGGAATTACCACCAAACTTGCACAGCCTGGGGATTGCTCTCTGCAAGGCCAACACCACTTCAGCTGTTACCTCTGCAGTATTTCGATCTAAAGGATTGCGTAGGGCAGTGATTAACCGTTCTTGCTTGGAGTTGGACAAAGAATGCCGGAAAATTGTAAACAAGAAAAAGTGTTTATTAAAGCGCACTTCCCTAGACGACCTCAAGAAATTTACATGGTCGAATCTAATGAAAGAGTGGAAAAGGGAGGCACCCATCCTATACAAGGTTCTGAGGGCGATTGCAACGCCATCACAGGTTTCTCAGAGGAAACTGCAATCACTCAGGCCTGTTATGGGATCTGCTGGTGCTATGTTGCTGAAGGCAAGAAATGCCCAAATGTCTGCTGTTCAACACCTTGTCGCCCTTTCTCTTTTTCTTGGTCGAACAAGAAAAAAGGTTTGTTTTAAGATTCTTATTTCTTAGTTTACATGTAACATGATTGGCATTGCCATTGTTAAAAACATCACAGTGTGTCAGTGAGTAACATTCTAATCCTAGCAACATACAGGATGTTTGTAATGTGCTGGAATCTACAGTGTAATTAAATTATGGCCTAGTTTCCAGAAGTCTCTTATAGCTTTATGGTAGAACAATATTGGACTAGCAAGTTGGAGGCCATCATTTTGGCTCCTGTTGTGAGAGTTTTATGAGAGAAAAATTGTAAGGGTGTGCCTTTCTCTGAAAATAAATCATGATTATCATTTAATCACTACTGGCTAGGCTGATTTCTGTGGATAACATAAGCACAGCAGTGACCACATTATTCACATCGTATGCAAGTTTATGTCTGTGGATTGGTGAGGGTCAAGTTTACAAAGATTTTCTAACTTAAGAAACCTCATAAGCATTGCCTTTGTTTAACAATACAATACAATACTTGGGATATATGTTAGCTAAAGATGGCTCTGTGGACTGAGAATCCACCTACTGGTATATGGATACAAAGTCATTAGATAATTATGTAATTGGGACATATACTAAATGTAGGGATTTACCAGACTTCAGAAGCTAGGCATGTGCATGAGCAGAAGGAGCACCAACAGGAAGATCAAAGAGGCTGCAAAACATTTCCAGCAAAAAGTCAAGTCATGGAAAGCTTCCATGGAAACAGCAATCAACAACACAGTCTCAATTTCATCTCAAAATGAACAACAGGTACAGTTTTAACCGGCGGGGCTAAAGTGCAGGTCTCAGGTCAGTTTACAGGTCACAGGCCACAGGTCAGACCACAGGCCACAGGTCAGGTCACAGGTCACATCACAGGTCACACACAACAACATTAGGACACTGGACAAAACTGTTCTTGATTGACATTTTATTATACAAAAATAAAACAAGCCAAAGAACCTCAATTATATTTTTTCTGTTCTGAACTTTACCAAATCCCACACATGAGAAAATATGTTCATGTTTATTACGCAAGGAGGACTTGCGTTACAGTGTAACCAAAGTTCGTAACGAAATCACAAAGGTATGCAAAATCACGTGATTTGTTAGAAAAAACGAATCTCAAAACGAAGGGTTGTTGCGTTAAGAATATCATGACGTGTTTGTGGATGTTTTGAAAAGCATTCGACGGGAAAACGGAAGAAAAACTTAAGGACAGTCTAAAACTTATTTGACCGCTGAAATACGGCAACTTTTTTCAGACTTTCCTCGTCCTAAACTCTTCTTGCCACTAGATCGGTCTTCCATCTCTTTTGAAGATGGCGGCCTGCTGCTCGCGCTTCTTAGAAGTCACAAAATAACGCTGTGTTAAAGTGTAGTCGGCTAAGAACTTCAGACACTGCTATTTGGGCCTCTCCAATAGTTGCAGGACCATATTTCTCGGCTCTTCTCCCAAGAGCTTGCCATTTTCTCACGTTCTGTTGAACAACAGCTTCAAAAACCTCTGTTGGATTTGCCTCGTGGGCCTTAGGTGGGAGCATTCCGCCATTACAACTTGAATCTTTGACTCTGTAAACTCCTGATGTATCAAAGGATTACAGTGCTGCATTTCAATGACTCGCTCCAAGTTATCTTGGCTGCACGGTTTATTTGGGGATGACATCCTAATAACACGACAAAACTTCGTTTTCAGTGAAAAACGTGATTTGTTTTTCGTACAAATCACATGATTTTGCACACCTGTGATTTCGTTACGAAGTTTGGATATGCCGTATGATCAGCATGAAAATATTATTCCATTTGTGGAATTTAATATTGTTCAAAGGACAAAAATATAATCAAGGTTCCTTGGCTTATTTTATTTTTGTATAGTAAAACGTCAGTCCAAAACAGTTTTTTCCAGTGTCCTATTGTTTTTTGTGTGACCTGTGACCTAACCTGCGGCCTGTGGCCTGTTACCTGACCTGTGACCTGTGGCCTGTAACCTGTGACCTGACCTGTGACCTGTGACCTGGTTTTAACTGCATTTTTGTTGAGTACATTTATAAATTCCTGACTTGATTGCTTATTTTCCAATTTTGATATATTATATAGAAGAAATAATGTTGCAAACAGCCTTTTGCTAAACAGTCCCCATGTTTTAAATTGCTTGAATCAAATCAAACTATACAACACTGTAACTAGGTAAATGGTTTTTATTAGAAGCGTAAGCAACAGCGTTTGAGCAACACACCTCAACCAAAACTGGCAGTGACAGTCATTCTACCAATGGTATTAAATAATAACATTATTTAATCATTTTTAGGTCGCAGGCTCATCCATACCCATATTAAGTGCTCTGCAAATTCAACAGCAGTTACACACATTTTTACAAATGACAAATGTACTATAAGTTAGTTGAATACCTACATGTATGTGTAATTCAGTTGGATCTGTATTTTTAGGAGCACCTCTTAAGCATCATTCTGTTAAATTATATTATTAATTAACAATAGTGCACAGTTTTGAATTATTATTCACTTTTTTTTAGGTCACAAGCTCATCACTGCCCGTATCAAGTGCTCCACAGATTCAACAGCAGGTACACACTATGATTTAGTTGAATAACTACATTTATTTGTAATTCAGTTGAATCTGTATTTTTGGGAGCACCTCTCATCAGCAAGTGCCAGTTCTTTTAAGCATCATTCTGTTAAATGATATTATTACTATAAACAATAGTGAACAGTCTTGAATATACTGCACAGCTCCACCCTGAACTCCTAAGAAAAGTATTAGATATCAGCATGTTCAAGTTAACAGGGTCCAGCTGTTTCTAAGATACAACAATTTATTTTTAATCAACACCGACACTAAATGGACCTCAAGAACAAGATAATGGTGAGTGGAAAAAAAAAATCAATATTTCACTGCTGCTTTCATGATGAACTGTCATTTGAATTCCTTTCAAATTAAGTCCCATAAGCAGAGACTTGTACAAGGTGCACCATTTAACTTTAAGAATAATGTCCCTTCTCTGCTAGAGTACCTTGAAGTGTGTTTGGGCTCTGAATATCAAAAGGGAAATTCTCTTTACTGATTTGCATATGACTGCATGTGGCTTTCATTTATTAGGTGAAAATGAACTTAGCTGTTAACTTCTAATAATTGTAAGGATCAGAAGATATTTTGCTCTAAGATGAGAACTCCAACATGACTGTAAGATTTTTAAGGAAATGAAAAGTGAATAAATGTTTCTGTTATCGCATATTGCCCGATAACCTTAAAAACCCATTTCTTAGATCTTAGAAGTAATTTAGAAGGATTTATAAGTAACCAGTTATCCACAAAATAAAAGAATGGATTATTCAAAACTGTAACTGAAGTACTTATCATTTATTTTCTGAGGAGAAAAACAATATGAAAGAGTCACTTTCAAAAAGCTATAAGGCTTATGATGTTACAATTCAGTGTCTTTCACAGATACATGTACTTTATCATGAGCACAACTGACAATGGTACACAAATAGAAATATTAACACCTAGTTCTTAGCAGTTTTTCATATTTGCTGTTCAGTAACAGTCTTTGACAGTTGGCTTACACAGTACTTACTTCATATACTTTGTTTTCAGATACCAGCAGTCTTGAGTCAGATTTGTCAGGTTCATCAGAGGCCTCAGAATCAGAGGAAGAAAGAGAGGGATCCTCATGCAACCAGCATGGCAGATCATACCCTTGTGATTTTGGTCTAAATGGTGACAATTTAGATTGGATCCGGAGGCCATCCATTTACTCGCGTGACAAAGACACAGAATCAATTCACTGGTTCAACCTCTTGGCCTATGACAATCGTGTTCTTGACTGGAACTTAAATGACAAAGACCCCATAAAAGATGTCATGGATTTGGAGAGCTCCACATTCATACCATCACCAGATGAACATGCCCAACTGAAAGATGAGTTTGTGATCCTTGTTCTTCGTATTTTGACTAAGCACTGCAAATACTTTCAGCAGTTTGCAAACATAGTTCCAGCTCATATCCCTCACCAGTACAGCAACGAAATGAGCCGCCAATCTCAAGTTGTAAGTACTAAAATTACTACAATCAAGCCTCTTGTGCAAGCACAGAGCCCCCTTACCCTTGTTACTAAACTTATCTGTTTTAGTAAACTAGGATGGCACAGGCCAGTGTTCGTGTTGTAGGGAAATATAGCAGGGACAAGCCTCTTAGTGTGTAGTCTTCCGCCCCTTCCCCCCCCCATAACAAAAAAATTATGTATATATATATATTATTACCTCCTTCACAACATGCTTTATATGGGAAATGCATCTATCATTTTGTTGCCTGAGATGGATTGGCAGCAGCTTTTGGTTTTCCACCAAATCTATTTCAAAATGTTTCATGTAGTAAAAACATGCAATATGGTACTATTGTCATCACAACCACCTTTTGGTCGTCCTGATATGATAAGGGTTTTCTACTGTATTTATCCTTATAAAGGAACCAGGAAAAGACATTCAATACTTTTAAAGTTAAAGAAATATATTTATATTTTTGAGAGAAATTTAAGTGAAACTTTAAATCTGTGATGTGTGCAACAGCTGTCACCACTAATAGTCTGCAGCATTATCATGATTATCAGTGTTAGCAAGCTACAAAATTAATGTACATGAAATCTTCTCATGTGTTTGAACCAGGTGCAACTGGGTCTTCTGGAAAAAAATGAAAACAAAAGTGAAGAGATGCTTCAAATTATTCAGCATTGCCACACAGAATATGTACCATCAGACCCTGAATCGAACATACTACACAAGATAAACCTTGGTGGTGATCATTTAACAGTGGAGAGGGCTGTAAGTGCTGTCAATGCAGTAGCAGACTCAGATGAGGCACATGAAAGGCTAGAAGGACTAATTCTAAAACATGAAGAATTCCACTGCGAAATGAATTTTCTTCAGGTTTGTTTTGATCAGTGATTTGTTGTATTTCCATACACATGCACATCCATCTCCCTGTCAGGAAAACTCATTACCAGTACCACCAGGATGTTGACCAGTGTTGGTGTTAAAAAGAGGATATTTTGGTATTGTTTATTTTGGTATGTTAATAACATACAGCGGGTCTAAAATACAGGTCACTTTCCAGGTCAGAGTACAGGTCACCATGATTCATATAAAAGTAAAGTGAAGAGCATTAAAAGTGTCCCCTGGTCCTAATCCCTTAACAAAATGCTCTAATACAAGTAGATTGAGGAGAATCTGTGAGGTTTGGTAATTTATCGATGGAGCAGTGACCTCTTGACCTGTGGAATAAGTTGCAAAAAATAGAACTGAACTAGTAAAAAAAGAGAAAAAAAGCCATAATTTATATAGACTCAAAATTGTCCCTAATTTACAGATGTTGTTCGACTACCTGTACAAAGAAAATTCTGCTGGAGATCTGGGAACATTATATCAGCTAAAGGCCAGACTTAACAGGAAAGATGTCCATGCAAAAGTGAACAAATCTTATCATGGTACTGAGGCATTTTTCCATACAGTTGTGGATGGCTATGTTGTGTATGCAGCCATGGAGTTTTTTGGCATGACATCTGCAGATGCAAAACCGATACTAC
>BOPM01000068.1:963459-973657 GCA_022179025.1 Porites australiensis | reverse complement strand
CTAGAAGAGATGCATATCCCTGTGAACCAGTTTTTTAACCAGGAGCGATTCCCACTCACTTCTGATATTTTATTGACACAAGTTCCTATTTCAATATATGTCTAATTCAAGCTTAGCCGCGTGATAGCTCTTCATTAGCGAAAAGGTCCAAGTGATATTTTGATTGACATGTTGTTTTGGATCCTGAGGTTTTTTAACACCTTTTCTCTAGCTTAACTGGCGAAGATATTCTAGGAATTTGCCCTTCAATTCCAAATTCTTTGATGTGCCGCCAGATGCCGCGCAAAAATATCACTGCTTGCGGCTCCTCGTGAATGCAGTAGCAGACGCAGATGAGGCACATGAAAGGCTAGAAGGACTAATTCTAAAACATGAAGAATTCCACTGCGAAATGAATTTTCTTCAGGTTTGTTTTGATCAGTGATTTGTTGTATTTCCATACACATGCACATCCATCTCCCTGTCAGGCAAACTCATTACCGGTACCACCAGGATATTGACCAGTGCTGGTGTTAAAAAGAGGATATGATAGTATCGTTTATTGTGGTATGTTAATAACATACAGCGGGTCTAAAATACAGGTCACTTTCCAGGTCAGAGTACAGGTCACCATGATTCATATAAAAATAAAGTGAAGAGCATTAAAAGTGTCCCCTGGTCCTAATCCCTTAACAAAATGCTCTAATACATGTAGATTGAAGAGAATCTGTGAGCTTTGGTAATTTATCGATGGAGCGGTGACCTCTTGACCTGTGGAATAAGTTGCAAAAAAATAGAACTGAACTAGTAAAAAAAGAGAAAAAAAGCCATAATTTACATAGACTCAAAATTGTCCCTAATTTACAGATGTTGTTCGACTACCTGTACAAATAAAATTCTGCTGGAGATCTGGGAACATTATATCAGCTAAAGGCCAGAATTAACAGGAAAGATGTCCATGCAAAAGTGAACAAATCTTATCATGGTACTGAGGAATTTTTCCATACAGTTGTGGATGGCTATGTTGTGTATGCAGCCATGGAGTTTTTTGGCATGACATTTTTAGATGCAAAACCGACACTATACATGGCACAGGCTAATGACTCGCACACACTAAAGGAGAAAGTAGGAGAATTGGTAAACAAGTATGTTCTTTTTAAACCAGAACTCGATGAATCCACAACACTCCATGAAGAAATTCGAGAGGCAGAAGCACGCCAAGAACGCTATGTTTGCAGATTTCCTTCTTGTAACAAGATCTATGTACATAAAAAGCGACGTAACAACCATGAGGTTTCAGCACATGGGTTGACCATGCCTAGAGAAAATGAAGAGAGAAGCCCTCCAAATCCGAAAGATGATGATGGTGTGTTTAACTATTCTCACAACATCATGAAGACCGGACTGCTTCTTAGAGATTTTCAAGATGCAGTCAAAGAGGGTGATGGTGGCAGACTAGAACGCTTGTGGAAGTTTATGATGCTTCTCTTCAAAGTTACTGGAAAGACCAAGTATGCCTTGGCGGCCATTCGGCTTCACGCCCAGTTAAATGCTCTTTTATCACCAAGGGAAGCACATTCTTTAAGATGGAATCGCACAATAAATTTGAAGGGGGAGAAGGGGCGCAATGTAGCAATTGACCAAGTGCAGGAGCACAGAATAAAGGAGACAAAAGAACTAATGTCCGGACACGGGGCTAACCTCACATTTCCATCAGCCCAAATTTATAGTAGAGCAAGCGATGGAGTCACTGAAACAATGAAGAACTTCGACAAGGAAAACAAGGTCCGAGAGGAATCTGGGAAACATAAATATACACAAGATGCAGATATCCTGACAGTGGTGAAGATCTTACAAGAGATCCATGCTCTGAAAGAAATCCCTGGTCGGACACATGCGGGTATTGGAACTATCCCAAAAGATCCAATTTCTGTTCTGAACTTTAGTGACTTAAATGCATGGATAAACAAGCACAAAAAAGAGTTGGTCACGATTGTAATATGTGTATGACAAAGTTTACCTACCTTCCCTTGTGAACCTTGGCTTGTAATTTTCCCATTCCCGCTATTTGATAGCCTGAAGCCGGCCAGACCACAAGCTATTAGAGATCTTTACCAAGAAGCTTGAACCCTGGACCCTTTGGGAGCTACAATTTCTTGTCTGGTGCTGATGAGCGCTAGTTAAATGCAAGATGACAACAATTAACTTCATTCCTATATCTATTTGGTTCCTGAAAATGAATTTAAAATTTTATATGAATTATATGAATTCCCTCACTTCAGCAAGCCCCAGGCATTAAATTTCAGGGAAACAAGTGAAAGTTTGGACTACTATCCCTTCCGAAGTGGATTAGTAGAATAAAAACTTCTAAATTTTTTACACTGTATTAATTACCTGGGCCCAGTTGTTTGAATGCTTGTTAGCACAAACCCAGGGTTACATTTTAACTCAGGTTTTTTTTTCTTTTTATCAAAAGCACTCTCTTAAATAATTTGCTCTATTCTTTTTAGCGTATCCAATCATCACTTTGTAGGCAAAGAGAATTAAACTGAATTTACCTTTTAAGAGCGACTCCGCGTAAATATCAACTAGACGTGGAAATAGTCAAAAAATGACCTGGCCTCAAACTCAGCCAGAATAAAGCCCCATGGGCCCTAGTTACAAAATCGTTGGTTTAAGTACGATCGAGTGAATAATATTTTTTTAACGAATTTTTTTCTTCCCGAGGCCTAAAATGGGCAAAAATCATGCGAAATTAGAGTCATATCTGAGTAACTCGTAAATTTTAAAATAAAGTTGGCAACTAAAATATAATGACACTTCGTATTTTTACTATCTTTCCTCTATAATTTTAACTGATTAGTTCGCGATTTGGTCAACAAGAGATTTTTAAAGAGATTTTCAAAGTTGTTGACTCAAAATCGCTTAATCAACCGTCAAAATTTAGCACTTTTTCACGAGCTAAAAAAGCGGATTGGTACATGGCTTTGAACACCAAGGCTTGTTTAGTCTGAAAGAGCATTCTTTTTTCTTCAAATTAGCGAAATAAAATTTTTGGGTAAATGAAATCACGAGCGCTGACAAAGCCAAGCAAAGGTAAATATTACACTAAAAACGGGCGAAAAAACGTGACCTCTGACCGAAGCACAACCAAATGCGAATTACGGTGGGCGCCAAACTTTAATTATTCGGTAACTTCTTGAGACAATATTGGTCCGAAATGAGTATAGATTTTTTAAATAAAGCTGAGTTAAAGTGTTAAGTGTCAAAAAGTCCACAAAGCGCTAAAAAATACAACAAAAGTCACGAGTAACCTGTTCCGTGTTCTGAATTTTACGCAGCGATTTATGCGATTTAACGAATTAACAATTTTTAATCCAACGATACCCACCTGAGACTGTGTTAGTTTAAGAGTCCATAGAACTTCTCAGACGATTCCTCGGAAAGACCTCCAGAAGGAAATGAATGAAAAATTTGAACTTATAACTGTAACAATTTCACTTGCCGCAACGGCAAAACGAAAACAACTGTCGAACTGCCACAGGCAAACCAGCTTTCAGTGGAGTCATGCAAAGCATGTCACGTCACGTAATTCTGCCCCACGCATTTGGGAAGGAGGGAAGAAATTCTTCCATGCTGTGCGCTAAAACATTTATGAAAAAAAACAAGCTTTGGAATGTATCTTTTGCAACTAGTTAAAGAAAAGAATAACTTTTTCCCCTGTTTTTGCTCGAGGGGCGCTGTGCACTTCTTTTATTTTATCTGCTGTTTATAATGATTGTGTTTCAAGTTCAGAACGTGCATCTATAGCTAGCAATTGGTGTGTTCGAATTTATACCGAATGCTGTAGAAAGGATATCAAAGGGCACCAAAGCAGTGGCGGATCCAGGGGGAGGGTCCGGGGGGTCCGGACCCCCCATCAGACCCGATACTTGTTTGAGACTAAAATCCTTACAACGATAGGATTGCATGTCACTGTTTAACTGGCTGAATTTTTTAATGAAACGCGTGTTGTAATTTTCCACTAAACTAAATTCCAGGGATATTAAAAAATGTGATTGTAATTGGGTACCCTCCAATGATCTGTTCGCCTCTGCTCGCAAAGCAGTATTTCCCGCGCCAGTGGCGACTGGCTTTCACAGATTGAGAAACACGTAGTCGTCTCTGCCTTATCAGTGACTAGTGGGAGGGGGTGTGGGGGAAAAGTAATTTGCCCCAAAAAAGTTCAACAGTCCTTTCTAAACCAAAATTTGGACCTTCTCAGTCCCCCCGCCCCCTCCCCCGCTTCCAATGAAAAATTCCTGGATCTCTCCCTGGCAAAGATATGTTACTCTGAGTTCGGAGCCAATCAAGGCTTATGCTGGCGCGTGCAAGTAAATCAATTTTTTTCGAGTTAAGAGGCTCACTTGTAGGACGAAAAACAGTATAATTTTATTTATGTAATATCAAAATTGTGCCTGATCATGTGTATCCTAGAGGAACAAGAGACATATTTGTTGCGAGCCTTTCTAATCATTCGGTTTCCTGTGGTTCGGTGGTTCCTTGCGTTGAAACATCCCGACTAAAAGCCAACAACAGGGAATGAGCTCTTCGGAAGCCAATGAACTAGTGGCCACATTCGGATCTCAAAAAAAGATTTGGACAAGTTGAAAGGACAAAATCGAAGGAACTGATCGGCGAAAAGAGAAAAGAAAGCCAGTACAAACAAACGAAAACACATGATATCATTTTTTCCGATATTAGTCCGTTTGGAACACGAACCTTTGTTGTGGGCTGATACTGTGGGGTCGTTACCAAAATTGAATTTAAAACTAAAGTACATAATTATAAACATAATCGGTGATTACAAAGGTAGTCTAATAAACCTGAACTGACGCAAGTAAGGAACCAAAAATAACGACCTGGCCCTGGTTGATCAAACGACCGATCATTTTTCTAACGGATACCGTGTGGAACGAAATTTTTGCGGGAGTTTATTTTTGCGGATTGGCGGTTTTTTGTGTTTTGTGGGAACTAATTTTTGCGATTAGGACAGACTGGTTTTTCTTGCTGGGGATCAATTTTTGCGATTTCAGAAAGTACCCAGTACCCAGCACTGATAATATTGTCGTTTTTATTGAGTACGTGCAATAGAAATACATATTTTCAAACAATACTAAGTGTGCGTCAGTATTTTTCTGAAAAAAAGAGACCAGTTGTGATTGAACAGACACGATTTCTTGGTACTGTATTCTTGTGTAGTGAATTTAAGTTAGAGCATACAGTATTTCCTCTGGAGTAAGTTTTTGCGGGAAAAATTTGTGCGGTAATTTTTATTTGCGGGAACTTATTTTTGCAAAGTACTGACAGTCATGAAATCCTATCAATAAAATTCAGCCGTGAGTGAAATAGTGAAAATGACAAGAAGACAGAGGGGAAAAAATAATAACAGATCAGTCCACTGGGTTTAAAATTGTTTAGCCTGGCACTTTTGTGTAAGCGAACGGGAATGACATATTTATTTGTTCTGGAGCGATGAATTTTTTTTAAAAGCACGGTTCATAGCAAAAATTTGCCAAAACTTTAACTGAGAGCCATTGCTAGATTCTATGGCATTTTTTCTCGTTCCTTTTTTTCTAGTTCTGTTTGGTCACATGAACCGTGATGTCAGCTTTTTAAGTTAAGATAACCATGTTTAGGCTGTTGTGGACATGTCTCATATTATCTCAGTCGTGACAGATGAAACCTTTATTACACTTGGGTTCAAATGTTATTACGGATAGACCTTTATTACACTTGGGTCCAGTTATTACATTTGTGCCTTCCACAAGTTCCACTGACAAGAAATCCGGATCCCTGAAGTGAATTTGGCCTAAGAGGCAACCAAACATTTAGCCTCCTTGATGGCATTTTCAGGGGAGTCATATTTTCCCATTTATACCAGTCTGTAAATAAAGCGAAGGTCAAATGAGAAAATTGAGGCTAACGTTGTTGAGATCAAAGGTGAAAAAAAAAAAATTTTTCACACTTTTCGTTTGTGGGGAGGGAGGAATTACGAATCCCCTAAAAACGCCTGCTCATCAAGTCCAAGATTATATCGGCGGAAGAGGCACCTTTGCCCTCAAGCGAGGGCAAAAATGAAACAGTCCAAAGCTAGTTTTATTTCATAAATGTTTTAGGGCACAGAATTACGTGACGTGACATGCTTTGCATGACTCCACTGAAAGCTGGTTTGCCTGTGGCAGTTCGACAGTTGTTTTCGTTCATTGCCGTGGCGGCAAGTGAAATTGTTACAGTTATAAGTTCAAATTCTTCATTCATTTCCTTCTGGAGGTCTTTCCGAGGAATCGTCTGAGAAGTTCTATGGACTCTTAAACTAACACAGTCTCAGGTGGGTATCGTTGGATTAAAAATTGTTAATTCGTTAAATCGCATAAATCGCTGCGTAAAATTCAGAAAACGGAACAGATTACTCGTGACTTTTGTTGTATTTTTTACCGCTTTGTGGACTTTTTGACACTTAATACTTTAACTCAGCTTTATTTAAAAAATCTATACACATTTCGGACCAATATTGTCTCAAGAAGTTACCGAATAATTAAAGGTTTGGCGCCTACCGTAATTCGCATTTGGTTGTGCTTCGGTCAGAGGTCACGTTTTTTCGCCCGTTTTTAGTGTAATATTTACATTTGCTTGGCTTTGTCAGCGCTCGTGATTTCATTTACCCAAAAATTTTATTTCGCTAATTTGAAGAAAAAAGAATGCTCTTTCAGACTAAACAAGCCTTGGTGTTCAAAGCCATGTACCAATCCGCTTTTTTAGCTCGTGAAAAAGTGCTAAATTTTGACGGTTGATTAAGCGATTTTGAGTCAACAACTTTGAAAATCTCTTTAAAAATCTCTTGTTGACCAAATCGCGAACTAACCAGTTAAAATTATAGAGGAAAGATAGTAAAAATACGAAGTGTCATTATATTTTAGTTGCCAACTTTATTTTAAAATTTACGAGTTACTCAGATATGACTCTAATTTCGCATGATTTTTGCCCATTTTAGGCCTCGGGAAGAAAAAAATTCGTTAAAAAAATATAATTCACTCGATCGTACTTAAACCAACGATTTTGTAACTAGGGCCCATGGGGCTTTATTCTGGCTGAGTTTGAGGCCAGGTCATTTTTTGACTATTTCCACGTCTAGTTGATATTTACGCGGAGTCGCCCTTAAGATCTCACATCTAAGTTCAAACTTGCTCCAACCATGGGTTATCTTAACCTAGCTTTGAAGAACCAAGCCCTGGAGGTTAGAGTGCACATGTACATTTATATAACCTAACACATAAACTGTATGAGAAAACAACCTGTTAATGTCTCCAAATGACTATGGTTTTGAACGATCTGGAAATACATTGCATAAACAACTAAAGATTTCGTGAGCTTGGTCCACGTTCCACACAGAACGTTTCTCCAGTATATCTTCAACAAAAAAAAGCGAGTCACATTTGGATACTACATTCTCTATAAGTTCATTGGTAAAGCAAGTGACATTGTCAATATTGGCATAAAACAACTTGGGGTTTGACTCCATTAACTCATCTCTTATCCTTTTTTGGCATTCTCTGAGGAATTCTTTCAAGCTGTTTTTTTGGTCAATGGAAACAGGCCTAAGTCTCTGACTTGCTGTAATATCAGTACTTTTCCTTTTCAGTGAATCCATGCTGTCATTTATATCTGGACAGTTTATGGACTCACATGTACACTCAAGTGCACAGACATCACAGCACAGGTGCTTTACCCTGGAAAAACTTTGATTACCAGCAGTACTTTTATCAAACAGTTCAAGAAGTTTGCTTCTTCGACAGCTGGTTGATTTCAAGTATTCAAGCATCTCGGGTGTGCAGTGATGTAGCTGCCTGCCATGAAACATAAGAAGGGCTTCTGACTGATTGCCATCTCTTCCAGCTCTTCCAAATTCTTGTATGTAAGATTCTATATCACTGGGGGGTCCATAGTTGATTATACGGTGTAGGCCCTTGATATCTACTCCCATTCCTAACGCACTCGTAGCAATAATGATTCTAACTTTTCCATTAGGATCCTTGAGAGAGGCTAGGACAATTTCTTGAATACTAGGAGAAGTGCCACTGTGGTACATGGCAACCATTCTATTTTTGGATGTTTTGTTGGCACAAAGTGGGAAGTATGCTTTAGCTCCTAAACTTTGCATAAAAAGATGGTAGATCTCACTGCATCGCTGGTAATCTCTGACATATATCAATACTTTTGGACAGTCAAGTTGTTTTTGTTCCAATTCATTCACTAGCCACATGAAATTATCAGAGATATCATTTTTCACCTTTTCAAGGTAAAGTTTTATATTATCTCTGTTTGGACTAACAACAATCTGAACACTTTTGTTGAGACTTAACATTTCAATAACTTTGTTTCTTGTGCCAGCTGATGCTGTTGCTGTCAGGGCCAGCATTGGAAGCCCTTGGGGAAGAAGAGACCTAATTTCACCTACAACACCACACCACTTCCTAAAGGGATCTTTCTTGCCATTGCCTCTTTCACCCCTAAAAATTATTATTGAAATAAACATTGGTTATTATCAGAAATCAGGGAGCATAAACATGTGCAGTGGATGTCATAGTGTATGTTATGCTGAATGAATGGAGTTCCATGCAAACATTTAGGATAAACTACATATGTTCCTACCATAATTGCAACCTAATCACTGTGAGAAAAGAGCTTCCATTACGTCAAATGTTGACTCTAATGTCCATAACGCTCGTAGTGTAATGTTTGGGAGTCGTAAAGGCTGTTCAGGGTAGGAACAAAGGTCATCTAGGACTTTTAATAATCTGGCAGCTTCTCATAAAGCTGGTTAATTAAATAAAATTCCAGCCTCATACATTCAGCAAAGGAAAGAGTGAAAAGCTCTTGTCAATCAAACATTAATTTGGATTTCATGACACTTAACTATTATAGCCTGGGAAGGCGCACATGTACATAGGCTTCTTCTTAGCGCTAACACTTGTACAGTAACATGTGCACTGTTATAAACAGTCAGGTACACCGCTGAGAAGTCTATTGTAAAAGCACGGATGTTGTAACTGTAGTAATTGTAGACTCGAGTGATGGAATATAGACATAATCAAAACAAAAATTAAAATGACATTTCATAAGCAAATTAACAATATGTGCTGGTAGTATTGTACAAAAGAATTAAAATTAAAAAATAGTGAACAATTTTCAAATATTTTCACTCAGTTCAGAGGAGTTGAATAGAGCCAGTAGTATTAAGGAGAAAAATCTTACCAGTGGACAACAGTGTGCACCTCATCACACACTACTGCAGCAACATTTTTGCGGTAAAACATGTTGGAAAACATTCCCCGTATCTTTTCTTCCCCGACAAATGATTCCGGGCTTCCATACAGCAGGTCAATCTGAGCGGTGCCATTAATAATCCTCTTATCTAATTCATCACTCTCCCCAACATAGCCAGCTTTCAAACCAAGTGACCTCAGATAGTTCACTTGGTCTTTAATGATTGATTTTAAAGGGCAAACAACAATAACCAAAGGAGAAGGTGGCACGTAACTACTCTGCAATGACTTCAACACAGATGGCAAAATTTGAAATGTTAAACTTTTTCCAAAACCTGTTGGTAGAGCGGCGAACACATCTTTTCCACGAACAATGTTCTGGATGACGAGTATTTGTTCGGGTTTCAGCTCATGAATTCCAGGGAAAAAAATCAAACTGGAACAAATAGCATTGTTAATTTCACTGGACGAAATATTTTCAGCCATGATAACCGACGAATGGCGCTCGATAGCGATGCCGAAGTTGTGATTTTTGGCGCGCAAAGAAAGTCGTGCACGCGGTGTTGCCGGTTGCTCGACATACTTGTCTGGCCCGTGCGACAAAGAATTTATACCCGCGATTAGCAAAGTTTCAATCACAGCAAGTGATGCAAGAAATCTAGACAGAACATTAATGTAGATATCGTCCAAAGGAAACCAAATAATACATCAGTGAATTGGTGAGTGTTTTAAAAAACTCGCAAACTTTTAAATACGCTACTGTTACGATACCTGCGAAAGGTCCAGCGTATTCACCGGTGAGATTCTAGCGTAAAGTCCGAAGGAAATCCCTTAAATTTTGTGCTGAGATTGGAACTTTTCATCTCGAGCAAAGCCTCCGCGAACGGCCCAGACAAACATGGCGAGCAACTGCC
>BOPM01000068.1:913939-928003 GCA_022179025.1 Porites australiensis | reverse complement strand
CGGGGATGCTTGTAGATACAACCTATTATGATCTTCTTTTTACCTTCACTAGCATCAATTTCTGCCCAGCAGGATTCAACTAGCGCTACGTCAAATTTAATGTCAGGCCTAGGTACAGCTTTAAGATTATTAGCCATACAGGGTGTCCCAAACGTTCGTTCCTCTACTTTGTAAGTCTGTATTTTAGTACCATTGGACTTGGTAAGGAAATCATTTCAACCAAAGTTGTGTCTTTCAATATAATTCATTATTTTCATACTTGTTGTGCCATCTTTTGACTCGAATATTCGATTTGTGTACTTCCGCGCCAGGTGCGCGTGTGCGAGTATATTTTCCAGCCACATATTTTTTGTATTTCATAGCCTGAATTGCTCGAACTCCTTCCTTGTTTTTTGTGAATATCACGAAAGATAACCCCCGTTAACGCAAAAACGCTCAGCTGCGTGAGAGCATAAGCCCGTATAGTTCGATTTACTGGCTTATCTGTTGTAGAAATTGTTAAAAAAACTGGAAAAATTCGAAAGTTGGGTGGTAGAATGATCATGGAGAAATGAAGGTTTTGAAGGCAAGAAACCAAGGGGAAGACCAAAAGCCCTGAATAAAGCAGCTAAAATAGTTTTAAAGAAGGCTAGATACAAAATAGGAGACTCGACAAGGAAGCTCAGTCTCACATAGGTAGCAAGCCAAATAAAAGGGTCGTGAAAAGCTGTTTAAAATGTTTAAAATTAGAGGCCCCTGAGATGGCAAAAAAACCTCTGCTTAGTCTGCCAATTAACGCCCAGCTCGTTTCAAATTTGTAAAGAAGTACAAAAGCCTTGCTGTGGAAGGGGACCGGGATGATTATCTTTTTTGGATGAATGCCCAAAATATATATTTTTTTCAGCTGCCTAAACTAAACAAATTTTGTTTGGGGGTTGAACTGGATCCTGCGCACCAGGTGATAAAAAAGCTCAAAAAGGATCATTTGTGGGTCTACACGCTGTATCCCACATCAAGCCGCAAAGGCTGCAGAATGTGATAAAAAAAAAACAAAAAGGGCATGTCAGTTACTGAAATTCTGAATACATGTACTTGATAGAGAAATAAACAACTTCTAGCAATTTCATGTAAAAATATAGTTTTGGTCAAAAGTTATAGTATATGAAATTAGAGGAACGAACTTTTGGGACACCCTGTATATAAAGCAGCTCCACCTGCGTTTGTTGGCGAGTCCGTGTGAAAAAATTCCAGCCTTTGATATTTACATTAGAAGTAGACTTCTCACCTAATTTAGTTTGTGTATTTCCAAGTATATCCAGCTTGGAGTCAAGGGAGCATAATAGTTCCTCTAATAGATTTATGTTTTTAGATAAACTTTTAATATTACAGTGAAGAATTGAAAAAGATTTTGCGTCTGAATTTACAGTACAAGCATTTCATTAAAGCTACGGACTGAATAATATTCTGAGCAGGGGGTATTTAACATTAAATCTGGGTCGCTCTCGTCGAATTTATTTGGATTTGGAAGGAGATCGTAAAGGTCAAGATCATGACGCCTATCCAGCCAGCTGCCAACCATAGCATGAAATTCTCTATCAGTTAAATAATAAAATGGTCAACAACTACTTACGTTTTCCTGGTAATCAGCCATTTTTGCCTCCGTAATAATATAAGTTTATAGAAGTCATTAAACTGATAGCTAATTAATTGAGCTCGTCAAGAAACTCTTAGAATTCCCCATGGGTTACGAAACATTTCATAGTACAGCTCTCCGTTTTCTTCAGCATTATTTTACCGTTAGCCGTCCAAATAAACTTGTAGTTGTGGTGGCGCTTGAATTGTACGATTCTGCCCAGTAGTCGTTTTCTGTATGGCGTCAAGCTTTCATTGACATGAATTTGTGCTTTATGACTTACAACCGCAGATTCCGGCTCGCAGACCACAGACGGGAGATCTTTAGTCCGCTTAGATTTTTTTTGGTGTCAATTTCGTCTCTTTTCTCTCTTCGAGTGAACTTGACAATAAGTCGATCCTTTACTTTCTTCGTTGGCGGTAAACGATGAGCGATCGATATGTCGTTTTTGTTGAGGTTCACTCCCATAATCTCAGACATTTCCTTCACCAGCAACGCTGGGCTGTCATTAGGTACGACCGGAATACCAGTTATTTCAAGACAGTCTCTTCGTGCGTACTGCTCGAGCTCAACCAACTTGACCTCGACATTAAAACCATCGTTGCTGAGCTTATGTATGTTTTCCTTGATCTCTTTAATTTGGCTTTTCACGCCTTCGTTTTGTTCTTTTTACGTGACTCCCCTTTTGTGTCCTAAATACGAAGAGAACCGCGTTGCCGATTATGAGTCTCGCTGCTTGCGCAAGCGAGACTAATGATTTCTCTTGTTTTAAGGAAGTATTTTCTCTTTTCGGTAGCAAACTGCAGAATGGGTGAAAGCTTTCCGTGACACCAGCATCCCCTGTTCGAATGACTTCTCGGTAACCGGAGACTTTGGGAGACCCTGTAAAGATAAGGGACTGGAACAAGCTGGGCTACCAACTGACAGTTTCTCTATTCAGAATGGCATCATTATCAGGTAATTATTAAAACCTGAATCATTGGATAATGTAATTCTAGAGCTCTGATTGGCTTAGCCATTATGGTATACCGTAAAATTCCGAAAATAAGCCCCTTCAAATATAGGCCCCCCAAACCGGTAACGCAAAAAACCCTCCGTTAAATCGCCCCTCCAAATATAAGCCCCCAAGGGGCTTGTACTTGGAAAATTGCCCTCAAATACAAAGTAAAGCAAAGCAAAAACAGCAAATTTACGTCCAACCATAAGGCTAGCCCAATCGATTTTGAAACGCAAATTTCCCTCCATAGATAAGCCCCTTCCGAATATAAGCCCATCAAAAGCCCCGGGGCTTATTTTCGGAATTTTACGGTATGAGCCATTATACCACGCTCTCCAAAAATGGTAACCGTATGCGTCTGCTCAAAATTAAAAACCAACTGATAATCGGTTGTTTTTACCAATAAAGTCAGGAAGAATTCTCGATATTTTGTGGGCGTTTTTAATAAAGCAATTATTCCACTCGCGCTCGTTTGGATATGAAATGATTACAGCCAACGCGCACTCGTGGAATAATTGTTAATTAGAGGTGTCCGGTCACAGCTAATCGCCTGTATATAGGTTTCGTCCTTATTGTTTTAATGTGTCCTAGTGCATGTTTTTGCGTTACAGGACGCCCAGTTTGCTCCTCTGAGCCACCTCTCGAGAGAATGCAACTACAGAGGCCGTGTAACGTGATGGACGAACCCTGTTGACAATCCAGGATAAGTTCTACTGCCCGGCCATCATAGACAATAAAGACTACAAGGTTTCGCCAAACGGCAGCTACTTTGCTCCTAAAGAAGGCGACTACGCATCCTACATCGAGTGCGGAGGCAGCCTTCCGCTCATTGCGCATTCTGAGGTATTTGGAATGCACGCCAAATGCAGACATCAGTAAGAACCAAAAGGAAACCCAACAGTTGTTCAACAGCATCCTTTTGACGCAGTCTCGAGCTTCCGTCAAAGGTGGAAAATCCGACTACTAGATACTCTTTGGGGTGGCTGAGGATATTTTACACAAGAACTTTGACATGGAAGCGGTACTGCGGAAATACCCCACCACCTATACGCAGAGTATGAACACGGTATTAGTGCAGGAAATGGTCAGGTTTTACCGGCTAACGAGAAGTCGTGCGATCGTCGCTTACCAACATACAGAAAGCTGTTAAGGTGAGTGAACCTTCAGATAAATTGAATAGCTATTTTTATAGAGTTCTTGTTTGAAGTTTTGACTAAACGTGAAGGAGAATCTTTATTCCTTCACATTCTCTAAGGCAGACCGTAGCCATTGCGACGGGAAGTGTCTGCGCGCCTTATAGAGAGTCAGAGAAAATGACTGGAAATGACTTACTCTAGGTGTCCAATGCATAGAGGGTCAAATAAGACAGAGACTAACTCTTGATGTCTGTTTAAAGAGAGGTGACTGTATTACTGGACACTCTCGAACTTGTCGCTGACTGAAAGCAGTAAATACAGTTTCTCCTGAGGTGGAAATAGTACGTCAGGCAACCTCTGTTATTTCAAATCATTTTGCGTTCATCTGTGTGCGATATTGGACGATATGTTGCTCACTGCACTTGTGTCTAGGAAATCTACCAGAGACATGTTACCGTTTCTTCTCCCCCGTCCCTGCCGGGTATCTCTTTTTTTCCTTTGTCTATGGGGTAGGCAACTTACAGGATGTTGTTTTAGAATGGGATTCACTAAGCCGGTTTACCCGACCTTTTATATGATCCCTAAACATTGTTCCACAGGGCCTGGTTGTTATGTCCTCTGAACTAGAGGAGGAAGCGAGCGGCATCCTTAAAGGCAAAATCCCTGGTCTGTTGATGAAGAAGTCCTACCCATCTCTTAAACTACTCGGCAGTTACGTCAATGATCTGATTGCTCGCCTCAAGTTTCTTCAAGAGTGGTATGACAATGTCACAATGGAGCGCCTCCCGTGTTCTGGGTATCTGTTTTTTTCTTTATTCAGGCCTTCTTATCGGGATCAAAGCAGAAATTCGGCAGAAAATACACCATTCCTATTGATCTCCTAACGTTTGACTTCGAGGTTTTTGGCGACAATAATTACGAAACTCCACCCGAGGAATTAAGGTGTCTATGTTAACGGCTTTTTCATGGAAGGTTCTCGATGGGATAGAGAAAAGAGAGTGATTGGAGAGTCGCACGGGAGGGCTTTGTATGATAGCATGCCTGTTATGTGGCTCAAACCCTGCAAGAAGAAAGACATTGTTGACCGGCCGCATTTTGTCTCCCCTGTTTACAAAACAAGCGAGAGGAGAGGTACGCTCTCTACCACAGGCCACTCCACTAACTTTGTGATGGACATGCGCCTGCCATCTGATCAGCCACAGTCCCATTGGATCATGCGTGGTGTGGCTCTTCTTTGCCAGTTGGATGATTAAGGAAGTGTTACATGCAGTATTGACGTGCACTCAAGAAGTGTGATATGCAGAATTAATGTACAACTTGTATATAGTCCTCATTCAGTTTATTGTAGTAAAGTTTGTATCCTGACATTTAGAACCGACTGATATTGTCTGCTTTATTCAAGCTGGAGTAGCAACAAGTATAGTCTGTACGCCGTAAATACGCTCTTACTTTCTTAGTATTGACAAGCAGTAAATATACTGAGCGGTTGTGGTAAGGAATGGATTTAACAATACTCCGGGGCGTGTATTATTTTTGACCAAGTTGTGATAATAAAACCTGTTAAAACCTTTTTCTCTCTTGATGGAACGCTTCTGTCTGGCGCAACGAATAAGAATGCCTTCATTTTAACTCCCGCTGTGCGAATTCGTCGAGTCAGAGCACTAAAAAAGAGAAAATATCAACTTCCGTTTGCCATTTTTGACGTCGGGACGTCCTTATTAATGAGCAAGTTTAAGATCGTAGATCGTTTCCAGCGCCTGCGCAAACCACATTTTGCCCTCGCAAAGGTATGCAACTTTCTGGTCAACCTCGTTCCCAGGGATCTCTCCTACCCGTCCCTGGGAACGAGGTTGTCCTCTGTCCATTTACGGGTTGCTTCAAGTCAGTGAAAAAACTTAAATCTGAAATGAGCTATCTATATTATCATTAAAAAAATCATTTTTATAATGAGGACTGTTTCTGCACTTGGTCTCGTTTTGAAAGTGGGGGTTTTCTGGTTTTTGGAAGTTGTTAAAGGCCTGTTGACAGCCTGAGTATCAGGCGTTTCTGGAGGAAAAAGGGGAAAAGAAAAGCGAAAATCTCCTGTCTCGTAGCCCCTTAGAAAAGCCTGATACTCTGACTAACCTATTGAAGGACCAGTGTATAAGTGTCATATTTCGCAGCTATTATTTTAAATAATGGAACGGTACTTTAACCCGTCCAGGGCCCGCGCAGGGGTAGGGGCTGGGGGAGCCAGGGCCCCCCACTTTTTGAAAAATAAATAAATAAAATTAAGTACAGTGGAACCTCGATATAACGAAGGGTCAAGGGTGTGGCGAAATATGTTCGTTATAACGAGGTTCGTTGACTTATATCGAAAATTAAAAACTGCTCTGCGGGCCCTGCCGTCTAATCTTTGTTCAAATAACCAGCCCTAAAGTTTGAATTTCTGTACTTTTAACTCGTACCCAGATCGCACTCTGTTTTTGCAAGGATCCACCTTTCACAAAGATGGTGAGCAGGTGCGTGAACGCGTCCACCGATCAAGGAGCGCTTGTTGCGTGTTATTCATGCTTGCGTACTACAAAAGCGCCTGTTGGTACGTCTAAAGAAAACTGAAAAAATCACGAGGGCGTTTAAAGAAAGTTTTCAATTTGTTTCTAATTAGCCTTTTTCCATATATATACTGTAATAGTCAAATTTACCTAATTCAGCACGAAACAAGTCGGTAATTCGCGTGTTTAATGTTAAAGACGCCTTTACTCCATCCATGTGTGTCCATTTGATCTGTTCGACGTTACATATTGTCTGTTAACTGTGCCTGTTAATGCAACCCGTTAGGCTGTCGGAGATGATAAGCGAATTGACTAACTTGATGCACGAATTGTTGTTCTAGGATCCACTGCCGTGAGTCTTAGACATGTGTCATTTGAAAGTTATTATTGGAGCCTTTTTAGAGGACTACCCATATCCCTATTGACCCTTTGTCTCACGTATTACGGAGAAAGCCATGACTCTGTCGGTATTTTACCATTATAATGCTTGGACAGTACGAGCCGATCCCATCGCACCTAAGTGTCAGCAGTCCAAGCCAATTCTCCTCCGATCGAGACTTTGCGAATATCAGTGACATCGCGGACATAGCGTTTTTGTTTCTTGGAATTCAGGGAAAGTCAGGGATTTTTTTCAATTTCGGTTTCATCACACTAGTTAAGAGGCACGGAAGTCTAATTGGGGTTTGACGTTTGGTTTATGCTGGTTTCAGTCGTCATTTCACCAGAAACATAACGAGTACATAAATTTAGAGTGCAGGAAAAGTCAGTAACGCACTGAACCAGCCTCCTCCTCAGGTGTTGAACCGCAAGGGACCATGGCGAGAGAGAGACGTCTGGGTACGAGGCAGGCACTGAACGCTACAGACCGTGAGGAAGGTATTTTCATTCAGCCAGCTTTTGTCTATGGCTTGCGTTACTTGTTCAGGGACGAGCTCTCATTTATTTTTCATATGATATGACCAAAAAGATTCATTGCTGGAGTAAACAGCTAAGAAGTCATTACACAGCGAGAACGATAAAACTCTTGTTTTCAGGCTTCACAGGACACCAATCTAGAGGTACGACAGGTTTTGATTCAGGAGTTAAGCATTTGAACACCAAAGAGAATTTCATTTTGGTTTTATGATCCCCGTTTGGGTAGAACTAGTCGATCCGATCATAGCTAAGTGTCGGTAGTCCAAGCGAATTCGGCCCCTACGAGATTTTGTGAATAACGCCCAGCTATCAGTGACATCGTTATGGACAAAGCCGTTTTGTTTCTTGCAATTTTAGGGAAAGTCCCGGACAGATTTGCATAATATGTCACAAACAAACTTCATTTCAGTTTTTTTTAATAAAATGTTTGTATGCGAGGATGGTAGTTCTTTTTACTTTCTAAAAAGGCGAAACAGTTTAAATTTTGGTTCGGTTTGCGTCCTGTAATATTAGCGAAATGACTCTTTTCCAAAAAAAGATTTTGCTGAGATTGTTTTGACTAGTTTGAGACAAATAATGTAAATTTGCCTTATTTAAACTTGCTAATTTGGTTTTCAGTGAAGTGGATACAAACTTCACATCATCATTTTATAAAATTAACTAGCCGTGTAAAATAATCATACTGCTAAGCTGCATGTTGACATTTTCTCATTAATATCTGTCAGTGCATCATGTAGTTTTTTAAAATATCTTAATTTGTACCGTTCAGGACTCGTTTTGAACTATTCGTTATCAGTTCCTTATCTCGACACCAAAAATGTACACATTAAGGTATTTATATTAGACATGCATTTTGGAAATCGGTTCTGACTATTCGGCATCCAGTTCTGAAATTGTTATAGCTTTTGTTTCTTGGAATGCAGGGAAAGTCCCAGATTTTTTCACATCTAACTGAAGGCACGAAAGGGCGGCTGACTTCGAGGTAAGTGGTTTGGTTTATATAAAAATAAGCTCATCCTAGCTTACCTTTTTCTATTTCATATATCTTACTTGAGCTTTTAATTTTCGCACAAAGTTTCCCGAATTGCGAGTGTGTATAAAAGGCTCACAGAGCTCGACCTCGATTGGTATATGTAGGGGTCGTTTGTCGTGTGATTTCAAAAGTTCGAAGCAACTCTTTGAAGAGCTCATACAGTCAAATCGTTTCGCCTTTACGAAATGGATTCCCTTAAATAGAATAGCTTATAAATATTCCCAGTTGATATAGACAGAAAAAAACGCTACGTCTATTTCCTGCATGTTAATATGTTAATTGAACTGCGTATTCCTTTCTTGGTATCGTTATCGTACGAGGCTTTGATTTCTGATCGTAAAATGCGCAGAGTCCTAAAGCTTTATTGTACTTCACTGTACTCTTAGAGATAGATTTCCTGGTAAGCTCTTGGTAGTGTAGCATACATATTATGTTAAAAACATAAATCATTTCCGTTTTTTTTTCTAATGTTTGTATTGGAGCATGTTAGTCCTTTTCACTTTCTTGGAACGCAAAACAGTTCCAAATGTCGTTCGTTTTGCGGGGTAAATATTGGTGGAATTAGGTTTGGCATCGCTACATTCGACTGCTGGGTTCGTTAACCTTGCCCAGCGAAACTTCATAGCAAGTCAGGCGCCACAAACTTCCTCCGAGGAAAGTGAATAGTTTGAGTTCGCCTTAACACCAAGAGAAATTCCTAATATTCCCTTGAGGTTAATAAATCCCCGCGATTTCTATTTTCATACGCGCGCTCGACGATCTTAAAAGATAAAATACAGGATATTGGAACAAGCTAGCCTTTCCCATGTTTGAGAGATTTCTAGGCAATATTTGCTCCTTTCAACAAATTTTACAAAAAAAAGTCGTTTGGTGCCCATAGTATGAAAGTTCCAAACGATTCATCAGTAGACATGCTGGTTCGCGACGAGACGTGTATGTTATATCAGGGGCTAGGGTGTTTCTTTTGGGGAATCATTAACATATGGGGCTTTATTTCTTACTGCAGGGACAGTCCCAGAGTTTTTAATTTTCACTTTCCTTTTGGTACTTCTCCTTCTCGATCTGGTGAGACAGATTTCTTGGTGAGTACATTGATCTAGCCATTTACATTTCCCGGTTTAAGATTCGAATATTCAGTTTCAGTTCTTGAGATGCCAACGAGGAAATTAGTAGAGAGAGTTGTTTGTTTCTGGTCTTTCTTTCTTCTCGGAAAGCGAAAGGATTTCTTGTTGATGATCGGTGGTAGGGCAAATTAAGATTTCTTTCGTTGCGATTTCTAAATACTGGCAAACTCTACATCAACAAAAGATTTTGAGAACTTGATTGCAAGGACAATGGCTACTTTAAAGCATTGCAAAGCATTACTCGCTTAATTCAAACTATTTAGTTTGACGTCTCTTATATAACCTTGTTTGGGTTTACGGTTTCATAGCGATATTTTGAACTTAAAGTGTCGGAAGACACAAAAAACGTTATTTATTCTCACTGATAGTTGTGAATCTTTTAAGTTCACCCATTTTACAGGTTGAGCAACAAAAAGTGACGGTTTTTATCCCCTACTTTTTAATTTTATTCATGCAACGTTTTGTCGGTTATACAGTTGGTTGATTCTCTCTGTTCAAACAATGATCTACTTTGATCTCTTGTGTCTCTCTTTTCCTGGCAGTTTAAGATACATTGTATGTCAGCATTATGAATCGCTTTTCGTCTTACCTATATTTGATATACTATTTAATATGCGAGCAAGATGGTTTTGTCTTTCTTGCATTCGCCGAGATCTCAGAGGTTACGCTTCGTGTGTTAAGCGGTAGCATGAGACATAATTTGTCTTTAGTTTCAGTTATATTTATATTTTATGTAGCGTTTCTTCGCCTTGGCGGCATGCGAGTCTTCAATTTTTCCCGTTAGCAGTGTCAACGAAGTAGCTCGACATCCTTATTCAACAAGGGACTGCTTGATTTTACTGATCTTTCAGAGCAAAACAGCCTGGGGTGGTTTGCTAGTGCGTCAGGCCCGACAAACTGCACTTGCTGGAGGTAAGAAGTGTGGCTTGTCTTCGACTAGTTCAAGAAAGGGATATATTTTTTTCTCACCCTAAAAGGTAAGAACTACGTAATTGTTTGAAGAAGAGCTTATCCTTTTTAGGTTCCTTAAGGGGGGCGTACGGGCCAGGGGGGCAAAGTGGGGGCTGCCCCAAATTTTCGAGCCCCCCAGTTTTTGGAGGCAGCAAGAGAAAATTTGAGCGGAGCCAGTTTTTAAAGACGTTTTCATGTTTTTTTTACTGTTATTATTTTTTCATTTTTTTGTGTTTCATGTATTTTTTATTTTTATTTTTATTTTTCATGTTTTTTAAGTTTTAACCTGAAGTCGGCGTAATATTCCAGTTACAGTGGTTGTCTAGCACGTGATGTGTTTCTGGTTATTAGGGAAGGGTATCATGTGTTGATTTACATATTTGTATTTTTTTTAATATTGTTCGGCACTGCACTAGCTGGAATGGGCTATTTCCGGTCGTGAATTGATTAGAATAAACTTCCGCATAACTTTCTAGAATCATCTCCGCTCGTAGAACACTGTATGGCAGATAGCATCAACAATAGGTCTGAAAATGAAGAAGTGGCTGACTACTTCAGTTGAAATAACGAGAAGAATCTTTTTTTTTTTTTTTTTCAAAAAAAAAATCTATCGAGGGGTTTAAAAATTATTCGCTAATTTTTTAAAGTAGACCGAACTGAACTTACAAAACCACCAACAAGAGCGCTTCGATACATACTAACAAATCCTTCTTTCTCTATAGCAATCGGCCGGAGCTATCTCCACGATCTTTCACACACGTTTCTAAACCACTGTGAGGTGAAATTACATGGTCAAAAGCGCTTCGTTTGCTACAAATAACGGCCTAACATCAACGTTTTCATGTTTTACCGTATTTCTAACGATAAAAACTTCATCCCAAAATATCTCGATAACGCTCTTACAGATTCCGCTTTAACTTCAAGAACATCGAGTCGACCGTATTGGAGAAAAAAGGGAACGATTTTGTAAGAACAGTTCCCAGTGCCGAGAAATATTGCTGCAAGTAAAATAGGTAATGGCGTCATTCCGTTGCTTTGCCAACTCCGATGTCATTGCAACCCTGATCATGACAATTTTTCATCTTTATCTAATACTGACTGTGGTGGCAATTTTTTTCAAATGTTTGTTTATGGCGACATAGTTTAAGCTCGAACTTAGGAGGTATTGACCCTTAAAACTGTATAGAGCCACCTTCATATGCCAGTACGGCCTATGTTGTTTCGTAGAAATTTGGGCAACTTGCGAGAATTTTTTGGGCAAATGGTTTACCGCCTCCCCTGGCAGGAAATTGCGCGTACGCCTATGGTTAGTATACTTTGCTTCTAAATGAATAAAAGCATTAATATGTATGAAATCACTCGAACACGATTTGTAGAGATTATTTGTTATTTCCTAAATCAGTAACCTGGAAAGTATAAACCATAAATAATTGCTGGCAAAATGAAAAAAGTTTGTAAAAGAGTTGGCAGATTCGTCTATTCTGAAAAGTAAAGCGAATGTAGAACGCAAGCAATATTTTCCAGAGAGCTTTCAGTTATCGCGCAGAATTCAACTGTTTCCGTGGCATAAACTTGAGTATACCTAAATACCAAGCGAAAACTCGAGCATGGCTTCGAGCTAGGATTCGAACCAGGACTTCGAACGAGGGCTTCTTTTGCTTATTACTAGAGACAAATTCTAAGTGAAGTGCTGCGAGTAAAGTCCCTGAGCGGTACTAAATCATAACGTATATGAATGTTATAAATGGCTTACCAACATTTATATTTCAAGCAGTAAATCTATCAAGTTTTTGGCGATGACCCGGCTCAGTGGAACCTTAATAAAGTGAACACATTTTACTAATCCCTTGGCCCTTCGTTGTATCGATGTTCCACTGTAATCTCCATTGGATGTCTAAGTATTGTTTGGTCGCTAAAAACGTCTGGCTTGCTTCGTCATTTGTTGTGTCAGTTGCTGTGCTGATAATTAATATTCATAATTATTATATAGACACGAGTGTTTTACTGGAAAAAATTGTAATTGTAAATTACAATATACCACTCGTAAAATTGACCACTCCAGAAAATACCATAACATACCATAATTCTCTTTGTTTGTCACCCCAAAATTTTGCATAAGCATCGTTTTCAGTTTCTCTTGGGGCCATTTTAACTCCCAAGAGAAACTGAAGACAATACTTATGCAAAATTTTGGGTGACAAACAAAGAGTATTATGGTATGTTATGGTATTTTCTGGAATGGTCAATTCATGAAAACTACATCCGGGACCCGAGTGGTTTATTTTCCATAATCCCACACCTGAGTTTATCGATGACGTAATTTCTGTAATTTCCCTCTACTATTTTATCGATGTCTTTTTGTCTATATAATAAAAAGAACATTACACGGTGGCTTGAAGATATGAATTTTATTTTCTCGTGGCAAAAACAATATTTTACTCACTCGCTGCACTCGTTCGTAAAATACTGTTTTGCCACTCGAAAATAGAATTCATATTTTCGCGCCACCGTGTAATATGCTCTATGTATAAGTCACGTGCAGTGACTTTATATGTTGATAAAACACCGGATATGTTTTATCGGGTTTAAAATTTGATTTTTTAGGTACATACCTCAACTTAACTATGGCATTAAAGCTGCCAAAGAGCTTGTATTGTTTTAGCTTTAGGTTTAATTTGAATTTCAGCATTTTTGTTATACTTTCCTCCACATTCTTGTCACAACTATTAGTTTGTTAATATTCAGTCACACTTTTTTTTAATTTCTGGCTAGATCTCTTTATAAGTTCAGTGCTTTTCCATCTTGCATTTCACGTTTGATAGTGGTCTTGAAATAAGAACCGAAATATTGCGTTTATTTATTTTGTGTCATTTCTTACTTATACTTATATTCTAAGTTAGCAAGATGTTTTTCGGAGTTGTTTTTGTATTATATTTTGGGTCAATTGCTGGATGAGTTTTTTTACTTCTACGTACAGCTGTGTATTATCCCTGAAAAGAGATGCGTATTCCAACTGAGTTTTCATAACGGACCGATGTAGTCTGAGACCAGAAAGACATAGTTGGACTCGGTGGAACTATTAACAAAGGGGAAATGTCGCATTAAGGTGTTTATTGATTAACGTCTTGCTAGTAGAGGACACAGACCAATAACCTGAGATCAGGCTCTATTTTCGTTTCGCTTTGAAAATTACATTCCGGCGGGCAAGACGAAACGAAAAGAGAGCCTGATACAAACCTTTAACGAAATGTCTGCCGCCCACTTTTTTGATTGATTGACATTTGCCGAATCAGCCAATCAGAATTACTTCCGTTGCTTGTTTTTCTAGTATGCAAATTTTTCACGCGTGGGAAAAATGCAGACTGGCTGACTTAAAAAATAGCTTTTATCTGTTAAATTTTTCCGCTAAAAATAAAACAGTCAGCACAATCACATTTAACTTCCTGCGAGATTAAGGGAGATCTCGAAGGTTACTTCTGTTGACGTAGAAGGTAAAAAGTTTTCGAAACGACGGCGACACGATGTTCTACTAGTTTTATTATTTTGGCTAGGCGCTCTGGAATTTAAAATACTGAAATCTCTATTTTTCCGTTGTCTTGATATTTTCCTCGGCAATTTCCCCCGATTTTCAGTACATAAATCTTTAAAAACAAAAGCAAACAGCCAACGAGCGAGGACACCAGTTTTCTTGGTTTACTTTTAACAAAAAGCGTAGTCAAACAACCAGTCTGTGAACACTGAAAATTCCTTGAACAGCGATGC
>BOPM01000068.1:891191-906191 GCA_022179025.1 Porites australiensis | reverse complement strand
ATGTGTTAACTCTCTCAAGAGAGATGCCAAGGGGAAGCTGAAGATAGTTGGATAAAGCTGGTTTGAATGGTACTCTGCCCAAGATTGGCTTCTTTGAAAATGTGTCCATGAAAGGGAATTGCACATGTATACCTTAGCACCTGTAATAAAATGAAAAAACTATAAAAACAACTTCCGTAAAAAGGCCAGAATGTGCTACTATTAATGAACAATGTATAACCAATCAATGAGTCAATCATGATACCCCAAACGAAACGAATTACAGGTTGAAACAGTAAATTCCTTAAAAACAACAAAGCTAAATGCAAGGATGTGACGTGGTGAGGGAAGCATAAAGCAACATAAAGTAACATAAAGCAACGCCTCCCCGGGGGGGGAGGCGTTCCTGGGAATACTTTTTGGGGGTGTGCTACCCGGTTCTCTAAATCCTGACTCTACTTCAGACCAAAAAATGTCATTTTCCACGCCCGATTTCAGACCTGGTGTCTAAGAAATTATGTCGGCATTACTTAGATTTGAACGTCAATTAAAATATTTCCTAAAATCCACTTCGAATTCGTATATTACTCTTTCTTTCTTGTTCGTTTGGGATTGAAACAATAAATACGTTCGTACCCTCCCCTAGTTCCCTCAAAAACCATACCCTATTACAGACCAAAATGGGAAAAATGTATATCCGTTTTCAGACCACAACGGGGCAACTTGGCGGCCAACAACCCTACCCTTTGGGGCGGCACATACCTTCATAGCTTATATAAAGGGAGTTAACCTCCCCCCGGGTTTATTAGTCGGTAGTCAGTACTGTGGATGTCTCGTCATGTGAAAATTAAGGACTTCCAACATCAGTGAAGCAAAAACATCTAAGCAAGAGCGACATTACTTTGTCTGATATCGGAAAAACTGACCGGGAGCATTTTTAAGGATAACTTAAAGAACTTTCTTAAAGTATGTTAAGCTCCATCTCATGCTGTCTTTAAATGTGCATGTCCTACTTATTTGCTCAAGCGCAAACAGGAAAAAAACCCCAACTTCAATAACATATAAACTTCCATTTTGTTTTTATGTCAACTTCAGTCGTTATAAACCGCTGTCTTTAGCGTTAGATTTAGGCCGACCTAAGCCGTTCTGATTCTCCGACTGTCTGAAACTCCTTGAACTAGCGGAGAAACCTAAGCAGATTTAGCAAAGAAGACCCGACGGCAGTGACGACGCGGCGCGCGCAGATCTAAAAACTGATGATGGGTCGAGCAGAGCGGTAAATCGCGCAGTGGGAGACATGTTGAGTCCTTTCCTCGCGCTTTACCCTTCTCATTTAACATTACGTTGTATTTGTTAAATCTGCCTAACATGAAGTAAAAAAAAAAAGAAAACGAAAACGAATCGATCTAAGACTCTTTGAGTGCTCATTAGGTTAGGGCCTCTTCAGTTTTGATCTCAGTTACAGTCCTTAACTTAGAGCTCAGTTAATTGGGCTCAAAACTAGTGGCCCGCAGGCTTCGCCCAACTATCCCACATAGGAAATCCATCGAAAGTAGCGAACAATTTATCATTCTAGCATCTGCCATAACCTTGCTTGCTTACACCTTTCATCAAATGTTATCCACGTAGTTATTTTCTCGAGTTTGAATGTTCTTCAGCTTGGTAAACATAAACTCGTACTTTATGTCTTCGAAAGTTATATTGATTACCTGATTACTTCAATATTTTTAAAGTGGCCTATGCTGGTGATAACGAAAAACAGTTGTTGGCAAACATTAAGAGCGTTCAAAAGATTTGTACATATGCCAGGAACAAAGCAATCGATATAAATGTCAGAGTTCTATCATTTCACGCGTCACTTTACTTTCACTTATTTATTTGTTAAACTTGGCTAACATGAAATAAGCAGCCAACTGATACAGAAAGCCATAATTATATTTACATCTTTATATGATTTGAATTCTGATTGTAAGGCGTTAACAACTCTTTATTTACTTGTTGGTCGATAATGCCGAAGTTAGCTTCTCGTTGAGTGAAAAGAACCCTCGCATGTGAAGAAAAAATATGTTCGCAAGTGAAGTTGTCTGATATCTGTATATTTTAAGGATTTTTCAAATAACGCGAAGAATTTGGTTGAAGCTAAGCTCCATCTCATTCTATCCTTATCTGCATGTTATACCAGCCTGGTTTAACTGAGCGCAAATAGGATAAAGTTTAGCCACAATAACACGACTTTCATTTTATTTTAACGACAATTGCGGTTATTCTAAACCGCAGTCTTTAATTAGAGTAAGCGTGAACTAAGAACTAGGGCCTACTTAAGATAGCCTGATTCTCAGAAGATCCGAGAATCTTTGCATGAGCGAGCGACGCTCATGGCATTTCTTGAAATATTTGGATTGTAATTATTAACTTCAGGTACAACGAAACGAAAAAATATATATATATACATTTTCGTAACCTCTGACCATGCATTCACTGTCCTTTCCGCTACAAGTACGGTATATAATAATAATAATAATAATAATAATAATAATAATAATAATAATAATAATAATGATCATTTATTCAACCTTTTTCCAGAGCAAAGTGAATTACAAGGCGAGTCATTAACGAGTGTCTTTTGGTCCATAACTTTCATAACAACTGCTCAACAGAATGTCACTCATAACACGTAACGCAAAAGAGTATCGAAGTATGACTGCACAATTAATGTCACAAAATCTACCTATTGTAAGCTGTTCCTTCGGGATTTTTTGTGTTTTACGTTATCCTAACCATTTCGTACTTGCGGGCGCGAACAATAGAAACGTCATCATTACCTACCGATTCCTCGCGGCCCCTGTTCAAGCAAATCGAGATTTTTTCTATATTGACTGTATGACTGTATATTTCAACTGTAAGTACCTTCCTTAATATACGCGCGAGTTACTAGAGCGCCTCCTCGGGATTTCGCCTTCTCGGCGAAATCCCTGCGGGGGGCAATAATTTTCCGTTTCGTTGTACTTAAGTTAATAATTTCAATCCAAATATTTTATATGTATGACGCATGTAATGATAGACCTCTGACATGTATATCGACTGCAGCTTTGTTCCTGGCATATGTAAAAATCCTTTGAACGCTATTAATGTTTGCCAAGTTTGGCTAACAAGTCGATGTTTGCTTCAAAAACTGTGATTCGTTATCACCAGCATAGGCCACTTTAAACTACTGAAGTAATCAGGTATAGTCCGATATAATTTTCTGAAGCCTAAAGTCCGAGTTTATGTTTACCAAGCTGAAAAATATTCAAAGTCGAAAAAAGAACTACATGTATAACATTTGATGTAAGTTATAAGCAAGCAAGGTCATGGCAGATGCTAGAATGTTAAATTGTCCGCTACTTTCAATGGATTCTCTTCGTGGCATGGTTGGACGAAACGTGCGGGCCACTAGTTTTGAGCCCAATCGTCTTAGCTCGCCATTTGAACAATGAAGTACATCCTAAAAATAGAAACGAAGAATCATTTCGCATCTTCGTTAACTCTGAACTTAAACAATGTTGTTCTACCTTACAGTTAGGAAGACTTGAAAAATACAACGCAACGTTAAATGAGAAGGATAAAGCGTAAGGAAAGGACTCCACATGTCTTCCAGTGCTCAATTTACCGCTCTGGTCGTCCCATCATCAGTTTTTCTGAGCGCACCGTGTCGACACTGCCGTCGGGTGGTCCGTTGCTAAATGTACTAGATATATCCGCTCGTTCAAGGAGTTTCAGACCGTCGGAAAATCAGAACGGCTTCGGTAGGCCTCAATCTTACTCTAAAGAGAGCGGTTTAGAACGACTCAAGTTGACGTACAAACAAAATAGAGGTTAAGTCATTGGAATTGGGCTTTTTTTCCTGTTTGCACTTGAGTAAATAAGTAGGACATGCACGTTTGAAGATAGCCTGAGATGGAGCTCAACATACTTTTACCAAATTCTTCAAGTTAAAAAATGCCCCTGGCCATTTTTTTCAGATATCAGCCAAAATAATGTCGCTACTGCCTACATATTTCTGCTTCACTGATGTTAGGGGTCCTTAATTTTCACTTGACGAGACGTCCACAGTGCCGACTACCCACTAACAAACAAATAGAAAATTTAAAAGCCTTTTGATTAGAATTTAAATCTGAAAACAGTCCCACCAACAGAAGGACGAAGACGCACTTCATTTCGTCCAAAAATTCAATGCCCTTTAATTGTTTTGGAATCTGCGTGCAGTACAAAACAAAGCTGTAGATTTTGTAAAATCTTATGACTTCCGTTTACTTTCTGTAGTGAAAATATGCCATTCTTTTCTGAACACATTTGGATATGAAATTGATGTGCGTACCCGATTCAATTAGAGCTTGTTCACATGAGGCTGGGTGAGGAATATCTGTGAACTAATATTATCCTTGTTTCCTTCATTTCAAGGAGAGTTCAGCCGTTTTAACCGCTAGAACTCGATATACAGGAAGGCTTCGCTATGTGAACACTTCAGTCCCGTCTACTGAGACGAATCTTTTCCAATGGCGCTCGCGTTTCCGCGTTTAATGAAGTAATTCAAGTACAACACTATGTCTTACTTTTCGAATTTGCTGCATAAAAGTTGATTCCTTCATGAAAAATGAATAATGGTGAAGTGAATTTAATTTACAACTACAACGGTTAAGGAAAATCATGAGTTAGTCTTTCGCGCACTTTATCGTGCTGTGAACAATTTTATCCCAGTTTTCCGGACTAACATTTTCCATACAAACGCGGAACTTTCTGATCTCGTGTAGTCACTCATCACTGTTTTACAATTTCACTGTTGGATCGACCTATTTAGTTTCTATATAAGGTTTCTCGGTGGAGTTCGTAAGATATATAACCTTGAGTAGTCCAACGAAAACGTTTTTTGTTCTTTTGTCAGTGTTTTGTGTACTTCAGGGCTATAGTACTGAAAGTGAGTGGAACTGCAGTATATAACTCAACTTCTTGGGTTTCAATTTCATTTTATCTACTATAAGCTAAATTTAGCTGTCATGAGAGGTTTTTGACGGTTCCGGGCGGAAAAGGGAAGTTGTTCACTCTTGTATCAGCGCAGTTAAGTCACCTATATATTTTCGCTGCTATTTGAATGAGAGAAAGATTTCCATACTGCCTTAAAGTGAAATATCTCACAGACCCCAGGCACTTGCACGGTTAGCGGCTTGTGTAGTAGCCAACAAGTAATCAACGAGATATTATGCGTATGAGGCTGCGTGGTAATCTTTATTTAAATTTAAATTGATAACTTGCCTTGTGGAGCCAAACATTGATGCAAAATAGTGGTTGTTAAAAAGGTTATGGTGCAAATGGGCATTCCATCTACATAATCCAAGACTTCTTGCAAATTGACAGAATTGAGCATGGCAGGAAAAAAAACCCAAATGAGGTGGCTATCTGACCCATATTAACACGCATTAGTAAGGACATGGTCTTGGGACCACCAGAGAACAAATCCACCCCATGGTCAGAAAGGGTCTGGGCTGCCAAATATTGTCAATCTGCCAATAATTCCATCAAGTTAGTCATCAACCATATTTGGGCAATTTCCTTTTCTTTTTTTGACCCCACAAGGAATAGAGACATTTGAAAAATACATTACCAAAATAGTCTAAAGTTGGTCTTTCGCGCACTCTATCGTGTTGTAAACAATTTTATCCCAGTTTTCCGGGATAAAATTTTTCATACAAACGCGGAACTGCGCTCGCTTGGTTGACAGAGAAAGCAATTTTATTAGGCTTTATACTGAAGAGGCCCTTCGGTATTGGGCATCAAAAGACGTCCACGCGTGCGCAATTAGTTGGTCGGTTTCCCTATCGGAAACAAAACTAAAGACCGAAGCATACGTAAGTAACGGTAAAAAATGCAAGGAAATGTGCATTAGTTTTTAGCAGTCACTGCCCGTTTCCGCCAGCCCCTCTACTGGTTGGTAGCTCTCTGATAGAAAAGGTTTCCTGCTACAAGCTGTTAGGGGTTCACTTGTCGGATAACTTAACATGGAACTAGCATGTCACTCATATTGTAAAGAAAGGGAGTAAGCGGTTATATACATTACGCGCCCTTAAGAAGTGCGGATTAACTGATAGACAGCTTATTCTTGTTTATTGTAGTATCATCAGGTCTGTTTTAGAGTATGCGAGTCCCGCTTGGGCTGGCCTTACGCAATACTTAAGTGATCAAATTGAATCAATACAAAAGAGGGCGCTAAAATTATTTTTCCTTCTCTGTGTTATGAGAACGCGCTCAAGAGATCAGGCTTAATTTTGCTGCGCCAGAGGAGGGAGGATGCGTGCATAACATTTCTCAAGCGAAGTTACTCTTCTTCCGACCTGCTACGAAACTTAGTGCCGCGAGTTACACACACAAGACCGTATGCCCTTAGAACAGGAGAAATTGTTTCTGTGCCTGCCTCCTCAAGAACTAACAGATTTGAAAATTTTTGCACCATCAAATACCAGAATCACATTTAAAATAGCGGTATGTGATATGTCTTAACATTAACAGTTATATTTACGTGTCATAATTCCGAAGTATTTGTATGTAATTAAGGTGCGTAACACTAAGTGAGTTTGCCAGACACGAGTTCACAAATCTTTGATTAGAAACCTTCAGCTGAACCTTGCCAGACACTCTTGAATTCTCTCTCTTTGACCGGAATAAGACTCGGCCCAAAAAAAGCAAGACGAGTGAATGATTCAACGGGTAGCTTATCACTAGCAGAACGATCGACGATTACAGAAACTCCAGGGGCACCCAACGTCAATTTTCGGAAGATATCTGTTCGGAAGACGATTTGAGATCTAGAATTTTCGGAAAATTTCCTGTAAAATTTCTTGCTTGCCTGCCTCTCCTAAGATTTTCGAACATCTTAAAAAATGGTATAATTGAAACGGATTTTTACCCTAAAAACGTCACCTAGAATTTTAGGGAGTCTTTTTTCTGGCTGAAATTTTCGAAAAGGTAAGGTTTGATCCCTATAATTTTCGGATCACTAGATTTTCAGCTAAGAAATCCGAACAGATGAAAAATTTTTAGGGGATAGAAATATGCCTATATCTACCGTTTAAATACTAAAATACGTTTAACGATGCTATGTTTAAGTGGTTTTGAACTATATTCTCGTTGGGTGCCCCTGAAATTCGCCGAGCATCAAATTTTGTGCTGACTTATTCCCTGTTCACAGATGTCCTTCCGCTGTAAAGTTTAAAATTAGACTAGAATACGCGAGCGTGAATTGATCAAAGGTCCTTTTAATTTCTAAGGCTTACTTTCCGGCAAATGAAATGAACTAAATGTGAAGAGTGAAATAGAAATAGCGAAAAATTAAACTTCTAATTAAATCTTTTGGTATGGTTAAGAATAAACTATGGGTCGTTCTTGGGAAAAGTTTTCTTCTTTGCCGGCTAAAAAGACCACAGAAATTCGAAACCGCAGCCGGGAAAGAAAACTTTTAGTCCAACCGAGGAGGGTCGCATTAGTGGGAGTTAATAGTTTTTGCTTTGACACATTGAGAACTTAAGAACGCCAGATACCAGAATACATTTTTCTCTTCTTCGTCCGAACCTTTGTCGAAGGATCTTTTTCCTCCATTCCCAGTTTCAGGAGGATGGGACAGATAAAGAAGACCAGAAAGTGCTTGGATGCGAATAGTGCATTTGGCTTGGAGAATAACAAACCTGTGAAGTGTTTGCTTGTGTAGACGGGAACTGGTTCGCCTTTAATAGAGCTAGTTCCCGTAAAAACCTTAAAATAGCGAAGGGTTATAAGCGAGTGAAGTCTTTGCCTGTAGAGAGTTTTCGAAAAAAACTTGAAATGGCGAAGGATAGCCGAGTAGAAGCCTCTTTGCGAAGGTCTGAAAATTCGACCGCGTTTATTTTAAATTGATCGTGTTTCAAATGGATCACGTTCATGACAAGGCGCTGACAGTTACCGCTGTGATTCCTATTGTTTAGCTCGAGTTTTCCAAAATCTGCCTGCCCCACCCAAGCACTACGGCGTCTTTGATGTTTTTGCCGATTTTCTAGCCTGCGAAAACATCCGTTTCTCCTCGTTCTCCGCCGCTGGGGACGTTTCGCGCGGAGGAACGTCTGCGACTCAGTGGCAAAAATTCCATACTGATGACGCAAATCAATGTTTACATAATAAATCCGGTAGTCATGGGGTTCTAAATACAATTTTGTCCAATTTTACATGTCTTCTGGTCGATTTTGGTAAATTTTTGTGTTCATCTGCCAACGAGCTCCAGCAAAACTCAAATACTTCTTCTAGAGAAGAGTATATTCCACAAATATTGATTGTTTTGCTAGAGATTCTTCGCGTTTACATTTGACCTCTGTGGCCTTTTGTCTTTTGTCTGTCATTCGTAAACAATAGCTAAAACAATGTAACTACTCCGTCGACCAATCAGCGCTTCTGACCGGATTCCGGACAGATTTTACGTCATCAGTATGGAATTTCTGTCGCTGAGTCGCAGACGTTCCTCCTCGCGAAACGTCCCCAGCGGCGAAGAGCGAGGAGAAACGGATGTTTTCGCAGGCTACCGATTTTCAAAGTTTTTTTTAACTTGAAAACTCCGAGTTGCCCTTAGCAATGTCCACCGATGACAGATTTCTACCGCAAGGTAAACAAATTCTCCCAAAAATTTGCCAAGTGCGACCTATGAGAATGTTTTGATCAAAGCTGTGTAAATCGAACCGAAACTGTGCATGGAACCTTGCGTATATTTCCTGTATTTATCTCACCTATTGTATGGAATGTGTGTGAACATCTTCATTATGAATCGGTATATTTTAAATAGCTACACAAGGAGCAAGAATACCATACACAGAGCGGGGGCAGCTGTAGTGTCAACTATTACTAGTGTATATTTTCGTAACCTCTGTCTATCCATTCACAAGTATGCTTTGTCCTTTTGTTTTATTTCCAGTAAGGAAACCGGACCAACTATTTGCGCACGCGAGGACGTCTCTACATGCCCATTACTTAAGGGCCTCTTCAGTATAAAGCCCAATAAAAGCAATCGATATAAATGTCAGAGTTCTATCATTACATGCGTCACTGTAATTTTACTTATTTATTTGTTAAACTAGGCTAACATAAAATTAGCAGCCAGCTGATACAGAAAGCCATAATTATACAGTCAGTGAAACCTGTATTACGCGTACATCCTCGGGGAATGCTGTAGTGTCCGCTTAATACAGGGTGTCCGCCTAATACAGGTTCCGATAGATAACGTCATATGAGGTGTCAAATGCCATTCAAATGAATAGTGGAAGTGTTAAGAGCTCCCAGAGACTTTGGCGATATACGTTTGCATATCTTTATCAAAGTAGGCCAATTGATCATTACCATAAACATAGATGGCAACTTAAATTTGAAGAAATCAGATGAGTAAAACAAGTTCTATACAAACAAAACAAAATAAGTTCGTCAAGTCACGTTTTTTAATGTAAAAATCGAAAAAGTTGTGGGTGGCAATTCGAGGCAATCCTTCCAGTTCCGGTGTCTGGCATGGTGGGTGGTGGAATTTGATTCCAAGGTTGTTTACCATTTACAAGAATTTTCCGGGAAATCCGGTTCGAAAGTAAATGGAACACGACTCTTTGGGTGTTCCCAACGGAAAATTTCCGGGAGCAACGGAACATCTGAAAAGGTAGTCCTGTTTTTCCGGACGAAATATTCCAAACGAAAATTCGTGTTCCATTTTCATCCATTTCCTCAAAGCCATCTTTGATACCAGTTTGAGGCCTTCGCGGCCGTTTTCCGTTAAATGGAACTGATCTGTACAAATGGTAAACGCGATTCTCGAACGAAATTTACCATTCCTGAGCTTTGCGTACCATTTACCCAAACCGTAAACCGACCGGTTTACCATGTAAATGGTAAACAACCCAAGTGTTCGTTTAATACAGGTTGGTAACAATAGAAATTATCATTTCAGGTACTTTTTAGGTGTCCGCGTCCGCTTAATAAAGGTTTCATTTAAAATAAATAAGGGAAATAAATTTTGGGACTTCGGCTACTGTCCGCTTAATATAGAGGATGTCCGCCTAATATTGTGTCCGCTTATAATACAGGTTTCAGTGTATTTAAATCTTTATAAGATTGAATTCTGATTGCAAGGCGTTAACAACTGTTTATTTGCTTGTTGGTCGATACTGTCGAAGTTTGCGTCTCGTTGAGTGAAAAGAACCCCTCGCATGTGAAGAAAAAATGTGTTCACAAGTGACATCGTCCGATATCTGTATCTTTTAAGGATTTCTCAAAATAACGCTAAGACGTGGACGTCTTTTGATGCCCATTAACGAAGGGCCTCTTAGTATGAAGCCCAATAAAATTGCTTTTACTGTCAACCATTAGCGAGCGCAGTTCCGCGTTTGTATGAAAAATGTTAGCCCGGAAAACTGGGATAAAATTGATTACAGCACGATAGAGTGCGCGAGAGACTAACTCTTGATTTTCCTTAACCGTTGTAGTTGTAAATTAAATTCCCTTCACCATTATTCATTTTTCATGAAGGAATCAACTTTTATGCAGCAAATTCGAAAGTAAGACATAGTGTTGTACTGGAATTACTTCATTAAACGCGGAAACGCGAGCGCCATTGGAAAAGATTCGTCTCAGTAGACGGGACTGACGTGTTCACATAGCGAAGCCTTCCTATATATCGAGTTCTAGCGGTTAAAACGGCTGAACTCTCCTTGACATAAAGGAAACAAGGATAATATTAGTTAATAGATATTCCTCACCCGGCCTCATGTGAACAAGCTCAAATGTGTTCAGAAAAGAATGGCATATTTTCACTACAAAAAGGAAACGGAATTCATAAGATTTTACAAAATCTACAGCTTTGTTTTGTACTACAAGCAGATTCCGAAACAAAAGGCATTGAATTTTTGGACGTGATAGTGTGCAGAAAATGCGGAACAAGGAAGAACAGATTAGTGAGGGCTATCACTCCACCTGACAACCGAAACCAGGCTGATACAACCAACAATCTCACGATTGGCTGTATGCTAAAAGTCTAATAATAACAGGAAGACTAACTCAGCCATAAAATCAGCTCCGTCCACCTTGTTTCAAAGCGATTTTGGATACAGTAAAGGGAGTGTCTTTCGCAGTAGTTTGCACCCCGCAAATGGCCATGAAGTGGTTTGGGCTGGTCCTTCTGCTCGCTAAGACTGTTTGCAGCTCAGATTCTAATCCTGATGGTAAGCCCTTAAATATTCACAATAGTCTTTATGAGTACCTTTTTTCTTTCCTCGGTAATGTTAAAGTTTCCCTTTATTTGGGAGCTGTAAATAAAAGCAAGTGACCTCTGTTACTTATAGATTTCTTAAACTCTTAAAGAAACTCTATATTTAAGGCCATTTATTCTTATTTGGAGAACGATGTTGTTGATTACTATTCCTTAAGTTGGACTTAACAATAACCTCAAGACTTGCTGAGATCCATCTTATGTTCACGTAAGTAAGTAAGTCAGTCAGTCAGTGAATACGCAATTTATTTATACACGTGAACACCTAAGAGTTAACAAAAACTCTTACGAACGTGCACGTGTAGAAAAAAAAAATAAAAACTTAAGTAAAACAAAAAAAAACTTTAACTGCTTAAGAAATAACATGTATTACATAAAAAAATGTCATCATATAAAAATCTATCGTTTAAAAAAGAGCTAAAATTTGACATGAACATTAAGAAAAAGGTCACCAGCTATGATAGCAAAGAATAAAATAGATTAGAGGATAGTAATAATGATTGAAAAAAAAAAAAAAAAAACCTTATAACATATGCAGACAAAAACCATTATAAAGGTTCTAAATCGAACCTTTGTAGAGCCTGTTTAAACGTTTTAAGATTATCGGAGTTTCTAATGTATAGCGGTAGCTTATTTCACAGCTTGCTAGCTATAAATGAAAAGGATTTATGCTTCCACTCAGTGCTAAAATGGGGCTGTACCAAGTTACTTTCTTTACCTCTTAGATTTTAACCTACATCCCTGAAATTCAGAAAATCGGCAATGTACTTTGGACCTGAGTTAAGACATTTATATATCAACACCAGAGATAAAATACCCAGATAAAATTGTGTGCTCGGGAGGTCGTCACATAGAAAATTTTCGTAATGATGTTGCCCAAATATTCTGTTCAACCAATCCCAACGATATGTGTTACAATGGAAAAGGTTGTTTCTCTCTGTCGTTGACAAACATGCCCCCCCTACCTTGTTCGCGCGCGTAGCTCACCTTGGATTACGTCTGAACTAAAGAAACGAATGCATGATCGAGATATTCTTAAACTTATATCATGTAAATGTAATGATCCCAATTGGTTGGACGCAATTTAAAAAACTACGCAATAATGTAAATTCCGAAATTAGAGTATGAAAGCAGAGAAGGATCGAGGAGTGAAGAATTGCGGATCAGCGGGGATGGCATTAGGCCGCAATCGCCTTGTCTCGACCCGTTTAACTCGTCCACACGCAAGTTTGCTTGAGCGCTTGTGCTTTATTATTATTGTTATTATTATTATTATTATTATTATTGTAAGTACTATTATTGTTGTTGTTGTTACTGCCATTGTTATTGTTATTATCGTTTCACTAAACTACCTTTTTCAGTTTCCCTAATTTCGAAACAATTTTATACATTATCCTTCCGACGTACAAAAAAAAAAGGGTTAGGGGGTGGGAGTGGTGGGTGGGGAGGGGTGGGGGTTTAGAATCAACACGGCAATAACCGAAGGGAAAGGAGGGGTTGCGACCGCCCCCTCCCAGATGTACCACGGTGAGAGTAAAGGTTTGTTTTTACTTAAACTACCTACTCGACATATCGGCTACAAATGAAATCACATGTTCATGTACTAAGCTTCAGTAAAATTACCTTCCTTCCAAAGTCGAATGTTACTTTGAGGCCCTGTTAGGGGTTGCAGAGATAATGGATGACTGGACATCGAGAAAAGGTAATCTCTGCTCAGCAGGCCAAAGTTAAGGTGGCTCGATGAGGTTTTTCAGGGTCAATACCTCCCAAGTTTGAGCATTAACTATAACGTCGCCATTAACAGGGAATTGAAAACATTACCAGCACAGCTGTATTAGATAAAGATGAAAATTGTTATGATCAGGGTTGCAATGACATCGGAGTTGTCATAGCAACGAAATACTTGCAGCCAAAAATCGTTCGCGGGAGCATTTTCCTCCAGTAGCTGCCTTGATATACGAGAAGTTTGAGCGAAATCTATGAGAGCGTTAAGAAGATATTTTGGGATTAAGTTTTTATGGTCGGAAATTCAACATAAAACTGGACAATTTTGATGTTCGGCCCTTATCTTTAGAAAACGAAGCGCTTTTGAAATGCAACTTTACCTCATAGTAGTTTCATTCACTTTTAAAACGTGATTGAAAGGATATGATCATGGGAGGGATTTGATTGTCATACATCGAGGTGCACTTGTTGGCGTTTGTGTAGATATTTTGGTCTACTTCAACAAATGAGCAAATAATGTTGACACCGCTAAACGGATTATTTTAAAACAATTGGAGATTCATGGTATAAACCGTAGTTTTGATAACTTGAAAGGCAATAAAATAAGGGCTACAATTTGTTAATTTTTGTTGGAAATTTCTTGTTTACAATTCAGAGCCGAACAGCAGTACTAATAATGCATTTGAAATATGCAGTCTTTTATTGGGCACAAAGAATGCGGGAGGAGGGCAAGTTCCCCCCCTCTCCCCCATTCCCTCCCCCTTCGCGGTCCCTGACTTTAAGGGTGCTAACATTCTTAGACCTTTTAGGGATATCTGTTCTAAGAGTTACAGGAATAAGGGATAACAAGAACCCCCTAACAGGGCCTCTACATTAATCGCTTTGTTTTGCAGAGAACCGGAATAACAATGACCCTAATCTGTTTGAGGGTGACATGCGCCTTACCCCTCAACAACGATACAATGCAGAGCATGGAAAAGATGTCGACAGTCTTGGCCGGAAAAAAAGGGCAAGTATAATTAAAGGAAAGTGGCCAAATGGAGTGATTGTCTATGCGATCGACCCAACTCTTGGTAAGCTTTCTATGACGGTTAAGATCGAACGTTTGTCGACGGTCTTGGGTCAAAATTAAGCCGCCTCACCCATATAATCGTTCCACCGTCCAGATAATCGTCCCACAAAAATGCTACCAAATAATTTTCAGAAAATGGCGAGATTTTTTTTCAGTTAAGATAATTCCCAGGGTCAAGCAGATTTTGTTTAATTTTTACATTTCCTCTCTACAATACGTAGCGTTAGCGAAGAAATTAGCTCAGTCTACATGGCTAAATTAAAGCTTCAAAAAGAACAAAAGAACTAAATTAAGCGAAATTTACTGGCCAGACCTCAAATGGCTGGATTTGACTACATTTCGTCCGGCATGCTGAGGTCACAGCGAGGATCATTATTGTGGTTATTTAACGCTTCCTTTAACTCTCTAGAAAGAAAATCCGAAGCAAAGCAGGCCATAAGAGATGGAATGGATGAATGGGTCACGAAAACGTGCATCCGTTTCAAAAAAAGAAGAAATGAATCAAGTTACGTCTACTTCAAACTTGGTGAAGGGTAAGAATTAAGAATCGTTCCAATGTTCAAGCAAATTGATCCCAAACGGCGGTAAATAGTGATAGGGAAGGGTAGAAATTCTTATAAACATGAGAACTGCATCAGGAAAAAATCAACTACTTTGCAGCCTAGTGGTTTTTTGTTTGTATGTTTTTAGCACCTCTCTGAGCCTGTTGTTGAAATTTCTTAGTGATGAAAGTGGATAAAGGTCTTATTTATTTATTATTGTTTTATTTATTTATTGTTTTAATGTTTTGAAATGGAGAAGGGCGACCACGCCTTTTCAACTCCTACATTAAGAATTAAAAAAGAGAGAGAGAGAGAGAGAGAGAGGGGGGGGGGGGGGGGGGGGGGAGAGGGAGAGAAACAACTTTCCGGGCGTCAGCAAAAACCCAAAA
>BOPM01000068.1:863762-884844 GCA_022179025.1 Porites australiensis | reverse complement strand
ACCTTGTATATTATTATTGTAGATAGAGTGAATTTGAACAAATTACTGCAAATCATCACGAAACTTCGTTGGAGCAATAAGGACAACAACAATTAACTGCAGAGTAAGTTTCATTGATCTTTATTTAGTATTTCCTAGAAATTTTAGGATGATATTTTGACCCCATACAAACACTGTAATTTTACTGGAACCGTACTGTGGTACTATCACAGAGCCTGGGCTACCTGTGGTAAAACTGAATGGTTCTCGCGGAACTAAGGGCAGGGTGATTTGTGAATTGTATTTGCCAATTTTATATTGTTGAATTACTGTCATATAGAGTTTCATGCAACTTTTAATAACACGTATTTTTATTGACGTATTTATTTTCAGAGGCAGGACCAGCTCCAACGTCGCCTCAAAGACCGTTTTCATGAACACAGACGACCTATGCTCAACCCTACTGGTAATTACATCCCTACTGCAGTTTCAGAACACTCTCTAACCAGTAATCATTCCAACAATCATATGCTTTTGATTCCTATTGAAAAGCTTAAAAATGGGAGTGATTCTTTCAGGAAAGCACGCGAAGCCCACCTTATCCCCAAAGCTAAGACAATTGAGCCTCTGGGCATTAATAAACGTGATGAACTGTTACTATGTATAGTATATCTTTAATTTTTTTTGTAATCTTGTCTTTTTAAAGTAGCCACACCATACCAAGTCATATTATATGTAATTTCCAGTCATTATTTTACTTCATATCTATTTCTGTAAATTCGTGATATCTCAATAAACCTGATGAAGACTGGTTTTGGCCATTCGAAATATCGCAACTAAACTCTATTTCACGTTGTTTTATCAGTCCCTGCAAAAGTCTTTATGATATGTTATCAATCTGAATGAAAATCATCAGCATCATCATCATGCTTCGACTTCTTTCGAGCGTATTGCCAAACCGTCTCTCTCTTTACAGGGTGTCATTTGCTTCCTGTTTCAATTTAATGTAATGAATACCCTACCGCCTGTTAAGTTAATAGCTCCCTTAAGTTATTTTCAGCATGGATGTGGTATTTCTTCATTATTATTATCCTTATTATTATCATCATCATAAGCATTTTTTAGCATTAACATTAAAATTAGCATTATTATTGTTATTGTTATTATTATTGTTATTATTATTATTATTATTATCATTGTCACTATTATCTATTGTCATATTTTTTTTAGTAAGCTTATTAAAAAAACTCATCTGCTCTTCTTTGTTTCTTCTCTACAGATTACGATGCACATGAGTGAGATCTCACTATATTATAGTTGTATGAGTTGTTGCTTCTGCTTTAATTTAAGGTTAAAACTTGTCACTAAGGGCTTAGTTTGTCCACTAAGAATATGCCAGTCGCTTTTTGTATTTTTGAATTTAGAAAGATTGAATAGGAAAGTAGTTAATAGGCGAAGGGGATTCATTGGCAGGGACGCAGGAATAATTCGCCACTCCATAAAGTACGAGGAGAGTGGGTACAAACATTTTTAGGTGGGAACGTTTGGGTGGATAGGCGTTAGCTGCGATTAGTTAGTGGTATCTTAAGGAAACCTAAAATAATCAGTGCCTTAGCTGTTGTCCACCCGACAATCCCAGAAAAATTTGCACCAAAGGCTCGTCTCAAAACAATAACAGCCGAATAGAAACTAGTCAACAAACGTGCGTATAATCATGCATTTCTCTTACGTCGCTGTTGAGTGATTTTCATAACATTTTTTGTGATTTCTAGTGGCATGATATAAAATTACTTTTATTTTAGAATTTAAGTAGTTCTGTTTTTCAAGTTGTTTTCCCAGCTTGACAAACATGTGCAATCTAGACTCTTGTGTTAATAAAATTTTGCTGCGCAGTAAATGTTCTTTCTTGTTCCTTGTTTGGCACATAAATATAAAGAACGTGTCGTAAGTTTGACCTCGCGTTTATTATTTCCCTACTTTCAGCAAAGCGAAGTATTTCAGTATAGTAATATCGTATAGTAATCTCGTACCCAAATCTTTTCAGCTAAAGACAGAGTGAGATCCGGGTGAGAGATTTCTACGAACTAGACTGAAATAATTTGTTTGCTGAGATTAGTTGGTAGAAGACTGTTTAGACTGGTGATGATGAAAGCCGGAAAAAAGTCAAAGATCACGAGAACGGTTCTGCAGCTTATGTTGGGTGCTCCCTGATCGTGCCCGCACGATCTTTGGTTTTCCGCGTTTACTAATTGTAGCTGAAAAAATGGAACGAATTTTTCTATTGGTCGGTAATTCAAAATATTAGCGGATCCCCATACCTAAAAGAAAATGGAAACCTATCGATGGCAGAAAATTTGGTTATGACGTCAACGTATAGCCTGAATTTCATCCGATTACTTCGAGTCGTTATTCCTTGCTGAGACGAGAAGACGACTCGAAGCAATCGGATGAAATTCAGGCTAGTCAGCGTACGCCCGTACGTCCGTACAGACTCTGGAGTAGGGGTAAAAAAACTCAGCGGGGTAGGGAAAGGAGTCCCAGACATGTACGTTGCGTTTCGTTTTGGCGCAAAACCACCCATTTTACGGGTAACCAACGGAATTGCTCAAGTGAAAATCTAGATTAAACTTTCTTTTGTTCGATTAACGACAAAATTTTCGGAAAGAAAGCTTTGCTTTTCGGGGCTTGGTTGGGCTTTTGTTTACACTCCAGGGCCGAGTTGTTCAAAGCTGGGTTAAGATAACCCGGGGTTAGCGCGAGATTTGAATTCAGATTTGAAAGCTTAAAAGGCATTTCAATTTTAGTTCTTTTTGTCTACAAGTTGATTATTGGAAGCTCTAAAATAGTACAGAAAAATATGCGAGAAAATGCTTTTGAACACAAGAAAAAGAAACCCAGGTTAAATTTAACCCCAGGTTAAGCGTTAATCGGCCTTCGAACAACTGGGCCCAGGAACAACCTTGTGTCCTCCTCTACTCAGGCCACTTAAGGCAAGACTACCTAATTAAATATGCATATTTTAGTAAATGCTATTTAGAACGGTTTACTTCCATCAGTGCTCCTGAAAAGTGAACTACGAATGTGGCTCAACGAAAACAACGCGTGAAACATGATGTCAAATAACACGTGACATCGCTTCGTCAATGACGTCACAAACACGTTTCCCTAAATGGCGAAGGGTTGCAAACCTTAATCTTAGGAATTTTCACTACCAAAATGCTACATAAACAGTGTGAATCGTAAATTCTCCTTGTATGATTGGAAATGTTATTTATCCTATTAACTATTTAACTAATTAATAAGTCACGTGACCTTTTTCCCTTTATTTACCGATTCCTATATAAAGTAAACACACATGCAAGGCGAATTTGTAAGAACCTTTTTAATAGCCTCTGAAATGTACCTAAAAGAACTTGTTGCTCTTTCATTATCCTTTCCCCATTTTAGAGTAAATATTTTGACCGTTAATTCTCAGTTATCAGTCACGTGACGAAAATTTGAGCTTCTAAAATGCACTCATATTGCTAAGGCCAGTAAGCTACATTTGTAGTTTAATTTTCAGGATCATTGATAGAAGCTAACCGTTCTAAATAGCATTTTATCAAAATATGCATATTTAATTAGATAGTCATGCCTTAAGTGGCCTGAGCAACTTGGGAGAAATTTTGGCAAGTGAATTCATGCGTGAAAACTTACGCAACATCTAGAAATTTGTTTTCCTACAGACTACTCGCCGACAACTGAAGCCTTCTTTCATTTCAGTTAAGTTTAAAAAGTTTCGTACTCTTGTACTGCCGGCACAAAATGAAATACAACTCAGCTGTCAAGTTTCTTATACTGTTTTTCAAAACTGAATTGTTTATTTGGTTTTCCGTCGAGGAAAGTGTCGCAAATGGTTCATCGATGGCTGCGTTTGCGATAGTTCATGCAAGCTTTTACAGGCGGACTACAGGAAAATTCTTTTAACATTTCAAATTTTTGGTATTCTTATTCTTCCACTGCCGCCATAAAATGAAATAAAGTTGCTATCAAGACTCTTCTTTTATTCGAACCTGGTTTGCTTTATTTGGTTTTGGGTTGAAGAAAGCTTTGCAAGGGGATTTCAACGAAAGTGAAAGTTGCAGGCTTTTATAGCAGAGTACAGGAAAAGTTTTTGACCTCACTTACTCGCTTTCAGAAGCAGCCTCCAAGGTGAGCCTGAGTAATTATTACAGTTTTTGTCTCGTTTTAATTCTTTTGAAAGGTCAGGCGAGGGAGAGGGTGGGTTCAGTGATGCAGACGTATGGTAAGAATCCTTTTCCAAGACCATTACTGTGATTGAACTTGATTTACAGTTTTTTCTTTTTGTTTTAAAATCAGTTAAGTATGAATCTTTTTGGTTTTTAGTACGTAATTACGAGAATATAAAGGGACGCTTCGCTTTTGGCCTTTTTAAGAAATTGAAATTCAGGGTTTAATTCAGGTTCTGGTTCGGATACATTTTCACACGAGACCTTACAATTCCGAAATAAAAACTCTGTCAAAAACTACATAGTTTTTTTACACTCTTCTCTCGTTCTAGATCAAAAAGTAAGCGATAAGGGTATTTTAAAGCTCTACTGTCTTTCACACGCTTGTCACTCAAAAATGTCAGTTTTCAGGTGCTTAAGCGACTTATCAGTTCAAATAGTAAGACGATCGACGCTAAATAGGCTCGAGGTTCACTTCAGAGTTCGAGGTCCTACAAAACTAGTTCAAATTAAAAAAGTTCCGTAATGTCACGCACAAATTCTGTCACAACCTTAGCTAAATGCTTATGAAATTTGTGTACGGTCAAGTGCACAAAGTTAACAGAATCATACAGTAAAGAAATCTGACGGGCTTCATAATCAAGTTCCAAGCCGTTTTATTTATCTGTTTTGTATTTTTGTGACTATGTATATATATATATGTAAATGATTTTAGGATTTTTATTTTTTATCGAGACCTTTTTGAAGCATTGTAAAGCGCTTAGCACTGAAAAGTATAGGCGCTATATAAATATTTATTATTATTATTATTATTATTATTATTACTATTATTATTATTATTATCATTCCAATTTAATTTCTCGGTTTTCACATGACGTAACCAAAATTCAGACTAAGGAATTATCGATTCCTCTGGCTGTTTACTTTCTTGAGGTACTACTGCAGCCAAACAACTTTCTTTATACAACATTTCGCTTCGAAAGGATTCTTCGTTTTGCGATAGAGGATGTTTGAATTTCCAAGCCGTTTTGCGTAACGCGGTATTTAGATGGCGGCTGGGAAAGTACTCGTGAAATAAGTTAAGAACGTTACTTAGCGATTTTTTGAGATTTTGCTATCCAAAAATTTGTTGTCTCAGAATAAGTATTACTTTATTTTTATGAGTTCCTTAAGCGATGAATTCACGCTTTTGTAGAAAAACTCAAGACAGATGCTTTTGTTGGTTTCCGGCCGCCATTTGGGCCCCTCAAATATATCAATTAAAAAATCGGGCAAAAAACTCTCATCGAGGACTCTACACAGCGAGTCGAAGCTGGTATCCTTCGATCCACCATATTAGATCGAACGAAGAATACCAGTCGCTATTTTTCCGCTTCCGCGTGACTCGCTTCATTCTCGTTCAGAGCACGTATCGTATTGTTCCAAAAATTAGAAACGTTGTAGAATTAAATAATCCCAGGCCAGATCGCATCTCCAATTGTGAAGCAGAGACAACTAAAGAGTCAATAAAGACGAAAGCGGAAATTGTTTCTGTATCCTTGTCGTCTAAAGTATTAAGCTTAGATTAATTGTCATGTCCACAAATTTGGAATATACAGAAAAAATAAAGTGGGCAGCAAAGCTCAACGAGAAAAAGAGCGACAGAGAGCAAGAGCAGAAGATAAGAAGTTATTTGTTGGAAGAACAACATGAAAATTTCTTAGCAGCGGTGAGAAAATGAGAAAATCCTAGCGGCCACCAAGGTGAAAATGAGCGAGTGAAAAAAAGTGAACAACAACATTTCCTCCACAAAACGTGTAACTAGGAAGTTTCTGAAAATTTCACGTTGTGGTCGTGCAAAACAACGACAAAGAAATGTACAAAAAAAGTGTGCTGCACGTGCAAAGTTTTTTTTTTTTTTGTTAATTGGGCTGGTTGCTCGAAGCCTGGTTAGCGCTAACCGTTGGTATCAAAATGTATAGGTTTCCATGGTATTTAACGCTGGTTAGCACTAACCATGCTTCGAGCAACCCGGGCCAGCTGTTATCGGCCAAAATTGTTCACTTTTATGATAAAAGCATGAAACTTTGCCAGATTACAACCAACCCTAAGACTAACATTTTTGGATATGGAGCCAGGCCAAATTCAACACTGGACACGAGTACTGCGCAGGCCCTAAAATGGCCTACATGAAAACGAGGCTGTTAGTGGAAATCCTTCTAAAATACCATTTTTGAGTGTTTCTGTAAATAAAAGTCGTAGATATCGTGGAAGAAGACTTTTGCTTTGCTGTCATGCTTTCTTTGGTGTCACGTGACCCCTCCGTCCAAATATGGCGAGGCTATTGTTGGGTGTCCTGTGCTGAAGCTGTCTTCTGTGCATTTATGCGTTTATAGGGGTGAGAAGGGGCACCTTTCCTGGCAAGTTTAAATGATAACACTCTTGCAACTATTGTCCAATTATCAAGGGCTGTTTTTTACCATACAAATGCAAATCATTACATGAAAACGAGGCAAAAATCTTTTCAGCGTTTTGAAAAGCCTCCAGTTAGCCCTGCGTGCAGTCATCTTGAGTTGGATTCAGAGAGCATTGCCTAAAAGCCTGAATTGATCAAAAAGTGTGATCGCACGGCGTTTTTGCAGAGTTTTTTTTCTCCACAGACGACAATTGAAAGTCATATGATATAGACCTTTTCCTTAAATATGCCATATTTAAGGAATTGAAGAGCCCCCCTTTCTGATAGTTGTATCCACAAGATAGTTGTAGTTGTCACTGTATCTTAGGAGTAGGTTCTACACCAGTTTTGCCAATAATGAATCGACACTGTCCCAAAGAAGCAGTTTTTCTCTCATTTAATGAGTTCATAGTTACAAACTGCCACGATATACCTCTTAGACAAAATTAAAACCTTTAGACTTGTTTGCCTCAGAAGTGTTGTTCCTTATTCATATCCCATTCATACTGCTCGACAGGTATGTTGCATGAGCACTACTCGAGTCGAGGAAACACTATGAAGGTCACTTTATCTTCTTACTTCTTGCCTGGAATCCATTCGAATCTCTTCCTACCCACTGCAAAATCCTTAGCATTTTAATTTTTCAGCAGTTTCCATTTTTATTGGTTTCTGATTGACTGGTCTGTTGAGGATACACTCTTAACTACCCTTTGATGTCTGTAGAAAACTCACTTGTGTAAATTAAGTCAGCGATAGAAACTAGCTCTATTGGTTGGATGTTTGGCTATTTTCCTTTCATTTGGAACTTTTTGTCGCATAAAAGGTCAACCTCTCTGTAGCTGGATCGATGCACAAAACGTTGACATTATCAACTTTTGTGGTAGAAAAAGATAACATTTTTCTCGGCTTAGATGAGTACACGACCATGGATTTCATTTCTGTACCGTTTTAAAATATTGTAGTTTTTCCAATATAATTGGTTATGAGCCTTTCATATGAGGTACACTTTCCTAAATTGAAAAACATTAATCGAGAAAGAAATCGATAATTGAATTTTAACATTTTCCCTAATTGTAAGGTAACGGGCGCTCTTTGGGCCTAAAGAGTACCGCCTTAGTGTTGCATCAAGGCTAGTACAATGACTTGAAATGCTCAAAGCATAGTAATTTTGTGCCAGTTATTCGAAAATTCTCTTTCAATCGAGTGGTATGAATTGACCATCTGTAGTTGCCTACAGCTTGTGTGTCTAAATTTTAATTTATTTGAGAGAGTTTTCAAGCACCGCATCTTTGCTGCTGCTGCTCCTCAACTATGGAATTCATTGCCCTACGCGATTAGGAGTAGCCCCCTCAGTAGCATCTTTTAAAAAGACACTCAAGACATTTTTATTCCAGAAAGCTGTGATTTTATGTGCTTTTTAATCTCGCTTTCAGAAGGTTTTATGCAGTTCTTTACGATTTAAGTAGTATTGGAAATTTTTATAGTTTTAGTGTTGACAAAATTGTTTTAACTCTTTTTGGTACGTTCATGCACTTTATGCATGTATGCTTTATGTAGTCTTGATGAAAATAGCAATATTGATATCTGCGCTATATAAGTATTATTATTATTATTATTATTATTATTATTATTAAAGATTACGGTTAGAAATATGAGTAAAGTTAAGCTAATTCCTTCATCTATTTCAAGTAGCTCAGGTGTTGTTCAATTATAGGGGATAAGCATGCGTTTTAAATATACTCTGCCTTGAGGACATACGTATAGCAATAACTCGACGTTCTGTTAGGGAGCTGAGTTTGAGAAACATGGCCTTTTTTTATTACATTCAGATTGATCATCTTTTTTATATTTTCACGTATTAATATAAAATTTAAAGGAATTTCAATTTGGTTGCTTTAAATTGCCTATCTCAAAAATGGTCTCTACAAGACTATCCTGTAATCTATTTTTTAGACATAACAGAGATATGGGGAGGCACGATCGCTTGCTACTTCGTGACCTGTTCATTGTTACTTCAAAGACTGTTCTATCTCATGCATTTAATGTAAGCAACAACTCGTAATATTAATTTCAACTTGACAGGATCAAATTGGCATTTCTTCAAGATTAAGGGGGGAGAGCTATTTGGGCGGGGCCACCTCCTGGATTCAGCACTAAACCTTGTAACTGACTTTGTTAATAATTGAAAGGAGAATTCCCGAACGATTCATCCGTTCATTTGAATATTAATAGCTTAATGCAGTATCCGAACGTGGAGGCTAGAAACTGGAGGCCAGCTTTTAAGATCATCAAAGGGATTTTTGCCTTGTTTTTGTGTGGCGCTCTACATTTAGATGGAAAACAACAACCAGAGGGCCATACAATCACAACTTTTAATCAGTGCAAGCTTTTATGTAATGTTATCTGAATCCACCACCAAATGACCGCACGCAGTGCTAACTGGAGGCTTTTCAAACAGTTTAAAAGATTCTTGCCTTGTTTTCATGTAGTAATTGACATTTGTATGAAAACAAATCCAACCTTTGATAATTGGGAAATAGTTGCAAGAGTGTTATCATTTAAAATTGTGTGAATCGGTGCCCATTCTGACCCCTTAAAACGCACAAATGCACAGAAGACAGCTCCAGCACAGGACACCCAACAAAGGCTTCGCCATATTTGGAAGAAAGGGTCACGTGACGCCAAAGATAACATGACAGCAAAGCAAATGTCTTTTTCCACGATATCTACAAGTTTTATTTACCAAAACACTTAAAAATCGGTATTTTAGAAGCATTTCCACTGTCAGCCTCGTTTTCATGTAGGCCATTTTAGGGCCTGCGCATCAATTGTGTCCAGTGTTGAATTTGGCTTGGCTCCATATCCAAAAATGTTAGTCTTAGGGTTGGTTGTAATCTGGCAAAGTTTCATGCTTTTATCATAAAAGTGAACAATTCGCCATGTTTTTGGTCGACAGCAGCTGGACTACCTATTGTTGTTTTTTCACCGTTCTCGTTGCCTTCGCCGCTTAGCATAACATGATTTTATATTTTGTTTGAGCAAACTATAAATATTATTGAGAGCTTCGCTTTTAGCCCTGGCTAAATCTATACACTATGTTTGGAAAATGCGAAGAATGTCATATGCACATCAACGGTCGAGGTTCGTTTAGGGGATTCATGGACTTGACTGTTGCAAGTTCATGGCGTTATAAGTGTTTTTCGAGGCCACTTTCCTCTGCAGAAGCCCCCATGCTGGTATCAATAAGCTGGAATGTGGCCACCTCACTGTGAGTGACGTCAGCCAGGAAAGTATACACGTATACACTCCTGTGGGATACACAGTATCGTTGTTTTGAGGTCCTGTTTAGCGAACCGAAACAAAAATTCACTTGCAATCATTCAAAAAAAGGTGCTGAAGTCCCATGGTGAAATTTATAAGGTTTATGGGTTTTTAGTGCAGGGAAAGACAAAATGCTCAGGGCCCCGTTGATCAAACGTTGGATAGCCCTACCCATCGGAAATCACTATCAAGCGAGTAAGAAGAAGCAATTGCGTTAATTATTGGATAGAGATTTATCCAGGGGATAGCGTTAGTCCTGGGGGCGTTAGTCAACTTTTCGAAGATACAGCATCTCAGTCACTCTCCTCCGCAGACTTACCCTGGTCGACCAGGAAAGTGGAATATGATACTCAACCTTTCTCGTACAATTTTTATATATCATGTCTATCTGCGATGAAAAGATCATAAATCTTAGTGCCTCTTACATTGAAAATATTCTAAATTGTTATAAATCCGAACTCTAATTAAACTTTCTTACCATACCAGTAGCGTAGAAGTCGTTCATGGCCAAGTAATTTTTCTTTTATGATAATATTCAATATATAGTTGTTGTTCCTTTTTTTTCTTGCTTAACTTTTATTTTGCTTTGTTTCATTTGTCATTGTATTGACTGTTTTGATACTGAAATCTTCATGTCGAAGATAAAGTCAATAAAGTTGTTGTTGTTGTCGTATCATCGCGGGGGCCTGTAGCCTTCACTTTCTTTTGACTCGTCCCGCAATCCTACCCAATGTTCGTGGGACAGGAACGTCTGCGTGCGAGGCTTGGAAATCCAGGGAGCCCATGGTAGTATTGTGGAAATAGCCGGGGTGAGCTACCTTATCCACACGGACAAGAGGACTGGGTCCGTTAGAAGAAATCATGAGTAGTCGAATACCTATATTTAAGTTCACAAAGGAACAAAATTTCGTCGCCGCTTGTTTATGTCCTTTCAAAAAAAAAAATTAGGCAAATTCACAGGCAATTTCACCTCGTAGTCGTGCAAAAATGGCAAAGAAATGTACAAAAAAAGTGAGATGCACGCGCAAAGTTTTTGTTTTGCCTTCTAAACCTGTTGTTGTTTTTGACGTTCTCGTTGCCGTGGCGTCGTTGGATCGCAAAGTCCCCACTAAATCCCAAACCGCGTGGCGAATGTCGTGTTTTGTAGCGCAGCATGCAATTGCTCTCTTTCTCTCTAAACCTATCTTCTATTCATGCTATTTTCGTTTTGCCCGTGAGCAAGCGAATGTGAGAGCACATTAGGACTGGAAACCAATTGTAGCAATCCGGAGGAAGGTCTGGGAACTAGTAAACTGCCAAACAAGATGTCGGAAACAACGTGTCTGATAGCTTAGGTCGATACTTTCTCTTTAAAATGGTGAGTATTCTGGCTTTCTACAACTTCCTGGCCCCGGTTGTTCAAACGTTGGATAGCGCTATCCAGTGGATAAATATCTATCCAGTGGATAGTGCAATCGGTTTTCCTAATACTTATCCGCTGGATAGTGATTTATCCGATGGATAGCGCTATCGAACGTTTGAACAACCGGGACCTGATGCTTTTGTGCCACCAGCTATGGGTGATCAAAGTATTTCTCTGCAGGCGAGATTTATAGCTCAGATCATTATCGTTGGTGCTCAAGTTGTTGGTCGGGCCTTTACACAAGCTCTTCGCCAGGAGTTTCAAACCCGGGGTATCCAATCGATGGAATCGATAATCGATGACAATCGATATCAATTAATCGATTGATATTGATAATCGATGATCAATCGATGGCGAAGATTCGTGTGGTTATCAATTGGTATCGATTATCAATACCAATCGAGAGATAAATTGGTATCGATTGGTATCGATTGGTTGTAGATTGGCGGAAACGGAATTGACACTTTGTACACAGTAATTGTAAACACCATTCATTTTCATGTCAACAGGAGAACAATCTCTCTTCTTTCTCTTTAACGTTAACGGCCCGGCCCGTCCACGGGAATCCGGTTTTATTTTTGACAAATTAAAAGTTTGTTCCATGGGCCAACCTTTTGACTTCAAAAAACGGAAAGTGGTTGCATTGTGCTTTCAGAGAAAAATTCTGGTAACAGAAGTTGTACTTTTGCAAACAATGAAATTGTCAACAACAGCAGCATGAGTTGTTGCAAAATGATGAAAAAAGCGGCCATACCTAGCTTTGTAATTACGAACCTAATCGTGCTTAAAACAAAGATCACATACATACAAACTAAAAATTCTATGAAGGTGCCAATTGTGTGATTATGACACGGAAAGGCAATGACGGGCAAGTGGGTAATTCGAGTACGCATGCAACAGAGAACAGGTTATATTCTTTGTGCTGAGAAGTCTGGGTTGGAATTGTTTTACCAATTTCGTCCCCAAGGCTTCCTAAAAATGGCGGATGATCGGACAGGTAGCGTGCGTGACGTCTGTCTCGAGGTCCTGTGCCAATCGATGCCAATCGATGAACGATTTTTGTGTGGTTATCGATTGATCATCGATTGACCAATACCAGTCGATACCAATTAACTAATTTTATCGACTGATCGATTGGTTGTCCGATCATCGATTTCCATCAATTGGATACCCCGGGTTTCAAAGTAAGTTCAAGTGATGCAATCGATTACTGGAATGTCTTCACCTATTTTTTTTTGTTGTATTGGCTCGCGAAACGAAACAAGTATTGTTTTTTGTGAGCAACCATTAGCTATCATTTAGCTACCTGATCAAGCAAATTAATTGTTAGTTGAAAATGTCAATGAATTGATTGCATCGGAAGTTCCATTGAATGCTGATGCAAATATTACGCTTCAAACGAATTGTGCACAGTATTAGAGAGTACGCTGTTCTAGGGAGATTTTTTTTTATTACTGTTAAATTGTTATGAAAGTCTGTTCCCCAAAACCCTTGACTGAATATCTAGGGGTCTCAAACCAGTCTAACATAGACACTCTGCTAGCTAACCAATGTTCATCCTCGGAGACCCAGGGGCACACTCTAAAATCGAGATTGCTCCGAATCTCTCAATTTAAGAAAAAGTTTTCTTATTATACGAGAAAAATTTAAAACAAATCATAGGATAAGAACTCTTTTTTCTGTTATTCAAACAGGCAGTTTGAATTTACGAGAACAAAATCTTATTCTATAATTTGTTTTAAATTTTTTTTCTTAAAAATAAGAAATCTCGAATTTAGGGTGGCATTCATGTCGGGAGAAAAGGCGGGATGAAAGTTTTCAAGTACAGGCAAAAGAGCCCCTGGGTACCGACTCTCACCAAGCTATTTCCAAAACCTCAAGCGGATGCCAGTTCCTGATTGGGCACAAAAAATGCTTAGTATTAATTGAGCCCAATCGGCGAACAGTTTCTCCGGAGTTCCTTTCGTGAGTTCGTACACGATGGATTGTCTGGCTCATGCAACAAAGAAATGCACACAGGAAACTTTCAGTTTGATGTAAAATCCCCATCTGATTTCAAAATACTGTCTGCCCGAAAACTATAACACTTTTCCATAAATACAAGCTTGAGCTTACAACTGGTATTTACGCTTGCATCAGTCACATCTTGCATAAATATTAGGGAATTCTTAAAAGATACCACGACGGCTGACAACCACAAAAACGTTGCATGGAAAAGAGAATTCACATCTTTTCAGTTTCTATCGTGATTATTCCAACTCGCTTACTTTGTCAAATGTAAGCGCACTCTTCTGGAGCTTAATTTCTATCAATCATATCCAAGTTCATGAAGAGAATGAATTTTGTCATTGCTTGTTTACGTCCTTCACAAAACATGAAAATAATTATTAGGCATTTTCATGGGTAGTCGCGCAGTTGACGGCAAAGAAATGTATAAAAAAAGTGTGATGCATGTGCAAAGTTGTTGTTTTGCCTTGTCAAGCTATTGCTTATTTGACTTTCTTGTCGCGGCCGCATTAAATTAACTTGCTATTATTTACGATACATTGTGATGAGTCAAGAACAGAATATTCTCGGGGCAAATTGAATTGCTCCTGCTGATAGCATCCCAAACGTTTTTTTGACTCATCACTAGTTCCTTCGTTTCTGGTTAGGAAAGTAGAAAATAAAAGTTTCCCTTGCTCGCACAAGTGTGGTGAACAAACCGGGCAAGTGCGGCAAGACAATAGCCGTCGTGTACGAACTCACGTAAAGAACTCAGGAGAAACTGTTTGCCGATTGGGCACAATAATACAAAGAATTTTTTTGTGCCCAATCAGGAGCCGGCATGCGCTTGAATTTTTGGAAATAGTTTGGTGAGAGTTGGTATCCAGGGGCTCTTTCGCCCATACTTGAAAACTTTCGTCGTGCCCTTTCTCCCAACCTGACTGACTGCCCCTGGGTCTCCGAGGATGACCAATGTTGTGTCATCATGTACATGTACATCTGTACAGGTGGAGTCTTCAGTCCAAGAATTTGATATAACAACTGTAAATTGTTTTTGTGAAATACAGTGAGTTTTCAGCATGCATAATAAATGTAATTTGTATGTTGCCGTGAGAAAATCTTTCGACTATTAAACCTTGTAGCTGAATTTTCTCGTTTTAAAGCACAGGGTGATATGTTAATAATTATCTGTGGGACTCTTAGAAACAGTGCCAAATCTACCAGTCACCCATATTACTGGTCATCAAGTCTCCCCAACACTGATTTTTAAGCTCACAGCATGGATTCTGTTGAGCACCATTTTTGCTTGCCTTTCATCACTGACAAAAATAACTCACTTGATGACCGGAGACTGTTTCAATTTTGTGCATAAGGAAGGGGGGTGGAGATTAATATGGGGGTTGGGGTACTGCAGGAAAGAACCCTTAAAACAGAACACATTTAAGATCTCCAGAGTTTGGCATCCCTGATAGGGGATCTGCCAATCTGTTTGTGTTTTTCATCTCAGTCAATTCTTTGATTGTGGTTGTTCACGACCGTTGGGCAGCAGTAGCCGTTTAGGCAGTGGTACAACACATCACGTAATACCACACCACCTGACCTTTTTTGTTGTTTCTATTTGTTTTCTTTTTGGTCAAGATAACAGGACAAAATTTAACTCTTTTGTTTTTGCTTTTGTTTTTTTTTTTACTCAAAATTTTATGTAGATTTGTCATCCTCTGAAACCTGGTAAAACATGGTTAAATTAGTCCTTACAAAATCACAGAATTTGCATAATTTATTGCACAATAGACTTATCACACAATATGCCCTGAAAATGCCGCATAATTTCTGATTTTGTTATTGCACCTTAATTGAAGGCCTGTTTTATGTAGTGCTGTTATTGTCTTGACTTTAGGTGGAGCAGCAGCCCAAAGAGCTTCAAAAGGGGCACAGGAAGGTGCTAAAAGAGCTGCAGCAAACAGTGTTGCAGGACTTAATTTGCAGGTTAGTTCAGCTACCTTTTTAAAAGGTTTATCTAGACATCAAACACCTAAACATAATTTACTATTGCAGTGGAACCTTCCCTTTGGGACACCTCTATTCAAAGGACACCCCCATTCAGGGGACACAAAGTTTGGTTCTGGAGAAACACCCATGTAATTGTTTTATCTATTACCTCTGTTGAAGGGACACCTCTATTCAGGGCAAAAGGGACACTTTCTGGGCCCCGAAACCTGGGTTTAACCTCCATTCAGGGGACACCTTAGCACTCAAAGAGTGACTGACTACAAAGAGGGTTGATATCTTTCAGTGTGTACACTAATGGCAGTTATGGAAGCTTTCACAAACTGAACTATCTTACTTAAATTGATGTAATGCACTTGTGTGAATTCAAGAATAAGAATAAGAACAATCTTTATTATGCTTTTGTGGATGTACATGGTTTATATAACAATCTGTACACTTACTTACAATAAGAGATTAATTAAATGTAATGAAAATAACATGCAAGCTTGGAAGCTAAATGAACAAAAAACAAAGAAGGAACAACTTATTTACATGAAGTATGTTGCTTCATCAGCAATTAGACGAAAATTTATATCGTTTGTTGTTCTGACAGTATACAGTTGTACACAATTTTATTCTAAAATGCAGACGCTCTTGAGTTTTTTTAAAATGAGTTGGAAGGTCTCTCCAAAATGTCCGTAACCATAAAAGAAATTGATTGTTTGACCATTTGTCAGATTAGTTGTTTAACTTTTTTATTCCAGTGTTTCGATATATACGGGAACAGACAAATGATACGTGATATTTCCAGCTTAAAGACTCATTGATGATAACACCTAGAGCAGAGATCAATCTATGATGAATTTTTTTTTTTAATGTTGTCTTTGTTTTTTAACTATTAACAAAACCCCCTGCTTAACCTCTATTCAGGGGACACCTCTATTCAAGAGACACTTGCCTTGGTCCCAAGGCTGTCTCCTGAATGGAGCTAGAGATTCCACTGTTACAATGTTAAGATGGCAATATACTCCTTCTATTGTAAAGCACAACAAGGACTACATTTGTAAAGAAATAAGCATCGTTTAACAACAGCCACAATAACAGCCACAGAAATCACACAAACAGGATATTCTACAAAACAACTTCAGATTGATCAATCGATCTTTGCGTCCTACGGGATGCATCAGCGTGCAAAGAAAGTCATGTCCGATAGCCCGGGACTAGTGGATTTTGCTTTCGGGCCAGTGAATTCTGTTCTTAACTTGCCCGATGGGCAAGTGAATTTTTTTGGGAAATTCAAATTACAGAAGGATGGTCATCAATCCTGCTAATCAAAAAGGGTTTTGGGGCTAGTTGAAATGACTTGTGGGCTAGTACATGCTAGCTACAACTTGCCCGAATGGCAGGCTGTAAAATTGACTTTCTTTGCACCCTGCGCATACCACAAATTATTTTGCGTCTTTGGGGATTTTTACATGTATGCGTCAGGGACGCAGGACACAGAGGTAACAAAATCACTGAAAATCTGTTCCCTTTTTGGTCAAAAGTCCCAGTAATGGCCTGTTTTTGCTTACATTGCGAAGTTCCAGAAACATCCAAACCCCACTCCACAGAGGGCAATTTTACTTTAGACCCCCCATCCCCTGGAATTTTCATACTAGGGGGTGCTTGACAAAATGCTACTGGGACAATAGGGAAAAAGGCTTCTGGCCTTCTATCCTTTTTTTGAGTGTAGTGAACAAGTTTCAATCTTTGTTTGTTTCTTTTTCTGTGTTCTCCTCTATCTGCATCAGGAAGCCAAGCAGATTCTTAATGTTCAAGATCTAGCCCCAGAAGTAATTCAAAAGGTATTTGAATGAACTGACTTGTATAAAATTGTGTTACGGGTGAAAAGAATAATTATTAATTATATTCAGGTTAAAATATTTCAGCCTTGGTTGATTCTCAATTTCCTTTGTCTTCTAGCCCTGATAAGGGCTACAAATAACAGTCGATCATCGAAAATAATTGGCCGACCAAAATTTGCTAGTGTCTGACCTAATCCCACCTGTGTTCTGACATTATATGTATGTCCGGAGAGTGTTTTTTTTTTTATTGTAAATCATTTTACAGTAAGGAAGAATAAGAATCTACCTTAACTAAATCTTACTTTGCGTTAAGACGATCTCAAAGTCATGAAACAACATTGACTTAGGATGCAGTTTTCTTTTACATTACTGAAGTATGTGCTCTGTTTTACCTGATATAAAGTTTTTGATGTCTGACCAAAATTTTGTTTTGTCCGACCAAGATGGTGTCTTAGTAGGGCATATGTCCTTTAAAGAGAAAAAATGATTTGCAACCCTGCCTGTTTATTCACTAAGAATGAATCTACATTTGTAGATTAAAAGAATTTAACCTGAATACAATTAAATAATTATTGACCTCATAACATATTATACAGTGTACATACACATGTAGCAGCTATCTGAAAACTGCTGTAAATGATAGCTTTTACTTAAAAAATTGGAATGTCTATGTTGGTACAGTAATTACCAATGCATTTACAGGGAGCGATAATTTAATTAGATTTAGTTGTGTTTCTAATGTTTGTTTGTTTGCATTTTTTAAGTTTATGTTAACCCTAAATTAAATCAGGGAGTAAGTTCTTTTGCTTTCTTAGTTGACTGGTTGGTCATTTGTAAGAACTCAAAAACAAAGGTAAAGGCCAGCGGATAATTCACAGAAGTGGTCGGGGTCGATCACTTGGAGGAGTGGTTGATTATCAGAGCTTTTTAGTACACAGTTTCATGAACACTGTGAGTCATAAATGTACTTCAATGTTTCCGGCCAACACAGACATCTGCGATGTGGCCCCAGAAATTCCATACTGATGACAGAATCTGGTCAGCGAGCAATGTTTGGTCAGCGTACTTGTAGTAGCTCTATTATTTTAGCCACTTTATGACAAACAAAAGGCATAAGGTCACAAAGATCAAATGTAAACGCCGTGAATCTACTGGAAAAGAGTCATTATTTGTGGAACTGAATTTTGCTGCTGCTCGTTCGCAGAGGAACTCAAAACATAGACCAGGAGAAACAACTCGAACAAATTTACATCTGACTGTCGGATTAATTCTGCAGACATTGTTTCACGTCATCACTATGGCATTCTGGGGGAAAAATCGCGGATGTCTTCCGCGAAACGACTCTAGCAGCCAGGTACGATGAGAGACGTCTGCATTCTATAGCTGTTGACCGTACATGTTTTTTTTGTTTGCTTTGTTACAGAACTTTGATCTCCTCTTCAAAGTCAATGAAAAGAAAGCAGGTGGATCATTTTACTTACAATCAAAGGTAAGCATGTGCATTCAATAAAATCAAATGAAAAAAGGAAAGTGATGTAAATCCATTGTTGTACATCAGTGTACAGGAGTGTTTAGTCGAGCTTAAAAAAGCTTCACTAGGGTAACAAGCATTTTCCTCTGTTGTTAAACTAATCATAACTCGTAAGACTCCTAACTGCAGGGTGTTCATTAGGCATCGGAGATCTAACGTTCGGTAGCCTATGACAATTTTTATTCAGACGTGGTGACTCTTTCAAAATATTCTCTTGTAATGTTACACCTTTCTCCTACTACTAGAATTCTTAATAAAAGCCCTCCTAACTGGCTAGGGACAAACCAGTTGGCTGTTTACAAATTAACAGATTAACTTGGGACTACCAATCATAAATTCATCTGGTGGTCAGGGCGGGATTTGAACTTAGGTTTTTCGGATTGCAAGTCCACCGCTCTGACCACTCCGAAGAAATCCAACTGATAGGAGACAAAACAATTGGCCATTACAAGCGTGGCCAAAATGTTCAGCTGCAAACTACTTATACCTAGAAACAAATCCGGGCAGGGCTGTAAATGTAAACTGGGTCCGCCCGATTGCATGTCCTGCGCCCTGACCATTTGGCCACCCTGTCTCGCCCAGAGTCCGGTGGTTTGACTGGCACAAAACGACTTCGATATGCAGCGAAATGACTCTGTAGCGAGACGACTGGTAAGCTCTCGCCCCATATTATATACACTATTGACTCTAGTGTTAATTACCCTCTGTTATTATTTCCTCTTGTAGGTTGTAAGAGCGAAGGAGCGGCTTGATGAGGAGTTAAGAATACAACAAACTGAAAATGAAAAACAGAACCAGAAGCGCGATGGCGAATCAGAAACGTAGCATACGCCGATTTATGAAAGTTACAAGATTCAGTTTCATTAGAATTCAGCAACGTAAGAAAAGGCATCTCTTTTTAACTCTAAAATTCCTGCTCCGTGCTTGTCGCTCCTTGTTCACCTTATTTCGCTCTACTGAACTCTTTTAGTGTAACTTCTTGCGCTACATGTGCATGTACGTGTCTATTCGTCGGAATTACGGATTAACTTTTTTTATTATTTTCATGCCATATTCCTCACAACATCGATATAATCAGGAGCTCTACTGATGGGCTGCTGATGTAAAACAAAATTAACACTTTCGTATTGTCTACAAGAGTCCATATGGGTCCGACACGAAGGTGTTCAGTGATGGTTGGTGAAGATTTACAAAGTCTGTGACATCATTTGACAGATACCATCTTTCAATTTCAATCGAGGCTGTGATTATAACACAGATAATACAAAATGTTATATTTTTCGTTAACTTTTCATCAAAAGTGGAAAGTGGAATCTACACCATCTCGCCAGATGGTCAACAAGAATTCGATGTTTATTGTGATCCGAGGACTCAAGGAGGTAGATGGACTGTCTTCCAAAAGAGATTTGATGGCACAGTCGACTTTTTCGAAGACTGGAAGAACTACACGGATAGATTTGGTAGCTTGGAAAATGAATTCTGGCTTGGATTTAACAAAATTTATCGCCTAACGTCTGGTATCAGGAATGTCTTACGTATAGACCTGGGCGATTTTAAGAACGCATCATCATATGCAGAGTATGACTCGTTCAAGGTGCTGAATGAAGACAATAGTTATGAACTCCAGCTCGGAAACTTTACAGGTACAAAATGATTTCCACTCTTAGTATGAGCGGGAGGAGAACGAAAAGCAAAAGTACGGTCACTTCTCATTAAACGTTCCTGTTTGGCTTTGGCACGCAAAAACCCAGGTCCGATTGCCCAGGGCAAGTAAACTTTGATCTTGGGCAAGTAAAAATAGAAGATTGATGGCCCAGTGGACAAGTGAAATTTGCCTCAGTAAACCTGTGAGCGAGTCTGTGTGAAAGTGTCAGCTTAAGCCAGCCTGGCCTCTTTGAATTTTTACGAATGTAATGATGACCATGCCCGCATGTGCCGGTTCTTACAAAGGGGCCACCCAAAAATGGGTAAAACAAGAAGAGTGTTTCAATTTATGAACAACATTACACAATTTTAACAACTTTACTTTTCAGTAGAATGCAGTATACCATTCCGCTACATAATGCCCACAAAGAACTGAGTGAAGGCGGACACTTCCTGGGCCCCAGGATTGATTTCCGACAAGATCTCATTCTCTTTTTTTCCCAATAAAGACACAATGTCATAGTTTATAGTGTATTAAGCAAGAGGGAAAAGGCCAGCTTGCAGGATGGAAATGTGTGATAAAAGAACATCTGAGACAGAGGGACTTTCAGCAGAGCATACCTTCCCTATATTTATTAATTAATTTATATTTATTCATTATTATTCATTTATTCATTCATTTATTTATTCCGATATTTAATTTATTTATTTATTTATTTA
>BOPM01000068.1:773807-863752 GCA_022179025.1 Porites australiensis | reverse complement strand
CAGTAACAACAATGAGGAATGCACGCACCTAATATTACACACTTTGCCTGTAATAATTTTTAATGATAGGGCTGAAAATTTACCACAATAAAAAAATTACAAAAGTGGACTTGACTGTTGTTTTCTTGAATCAGCTAAGGATATGTGCGTATGCATATGAAGTCCTGTGAGTAATTCTTGTAGGCATATTCCGCGCGAAATCGTCAAGAAAGTAGGGAGCGAGCACTCGCTACATCCTTCGAGCAATCGAGCGGAAACGCTTGCTTAAATGTCGATTGACGTTTTTTTTTCTCAAGACTCACGCTCTTTGCCGCCATTCTATTTTCCCTGTCCAGTCCCAGTTCCTCGCTTCCCTCAGTTACGTGTGAAGATCTGGGAACCAGTTCTGTAGTAGCCTGGTACTTTTCTTTCACCAAGAGTTATCAAACTATTTTCCTCCTCAGGCGAGATTTATAGCTCAAATCGTCATCGTTGGCGCTTAAGTTGTTGGTCGGGCTTTTACAGAAGTTCTTCGCCAGGAGTTTCAAAGTAAGTTCAAGTGATGCAATCGATCACTGGAATGTCTTCACCTATTCATTTGTTGGATTGGCTCGCGAAACGAAACAAGTATTGTTCTTTTTTAGCAACCATTAGCTATCATTTAGCTTACTGATCAAGCACATTAATTGTTAGTTGAAAATGTCAATGAATTGATTGAACGAAGTTCCATCGAATGCTGATGCACATTACACTTCCCAACGAATTGTGCACAGTATTAAAGACTACGCTGTTCAAGGGATATGTATATTTTTTTATTACTATTAAATTGGCATAAAATTTTTTTTCCCAAACACCTTTAGTGAATATTTGGGGGTCTCAAACCAGTGTAACAGAGACACTCTGCTAGCTAACCAACGTTATGTCATCATGCATAATGTACAACTGTACAGGTAGAGTCTTCAGTCCAAGAATCTGATACGAGGCAGTGACATTGATATAACAACTGTAAACTGTTTTTGTGAAATACAGTGAGTTTTCAGCATGCATGGTAGATGTAATTTGTATGGTGCTGTGCGGAAATCTTAAGAGTTTATACAGGACATTGTAGCCAAATTTTCTCTTGTCAGAACGCGGGGCGATATGTTTAACAATTATCCCTTGAGCCTGAATGGGCTCCAAGGCAATAGCCCATGAGGCCGAAGGCTGAATGGGCTGTTGACTCAGAGGCCATGAGGGTGAGAGGAATAATTGTTTTAGGAAAATCCAACTAGTTGGTAAAAAAAATCGAGACAAAACAACTTTAGCTAGCAAAATGCGATTCAGTCGCCATTGTTTTGGTTTTCAAAGCCGGCACTTTTCGCAACTAGTGGGCTATAAAACATATAGCCTAGTAGTAGCTCAACCAATCAAAATGCAGCGTTGATAATAGACCAGTAGTTGGATTTTACTAATAATAATTATTGGTGGGTCTCTTGGAAACAGTACGAAGTCTACCACTCACCCATATAACTGGTCATCTAGTCTCCCCAACATTGATTTTTAAGGTCACAGCATGGATTCTGTCAAGCAGCATTAACGTTTTGCTTGCCTTTCATCACAGACAAAAGTAATTTTTAGCATTAACTCACTTAATGACAGAGGACTGGGTCAATTTTGTGCATAGGGAAGGGGGGCTGGTATGGGGGTGGGGGTAGTGCAGAAAAGAACCCTCCAGATTTAAGATCTCTAGAGGTTTGCATCCCTGATAGGAGATCTGCCAATCTGTTCATCTTACTGTTTGCTACGTTGTGGTAAATGTTTAAAAATTAATTGGATCTACCATATACAGACTATACACCTGGGCCCAGTTTTCTGAAGGCCAATTTTGACCAGTTCTAGCATTAGAGAAACTAATTGTGGTTGTTCACAATCATCAGGCAGCAGTAGCTGTGTAGGCAGTGCAGGTACAAAACCATGTAATATTACACCAACTGTCCTTTTTGTTTGTTTCTATGTGTTTTCTTTTTGGTCAAGATAACAGGACAAAATTTAACTCTTTTGTTCTTATTTCTTTTATTATTATTATTATTATTATTTTTTTTTTTTTCACATAAATAATTTCATTAAGATTTGTCATCCTCTGAAACCTGGTAAAACGTGGCTAAATTGGCCCTTACAAAATCACAGGATTTGCATAATTAATCACACAATAGACTAATCCCATTTAAATATGGCCTGACAATGCCGCATAATTACTGATTTTTTTTATCATAACCTAATTGAAGGCCTGGTTTATGTAGTGCTGTTATTGTCTTGACTTAAGGTGGAGCAGCAGCCCAAAGAGCTTCAAAAGGGGCACAGGAAGGTGCTAAAAGAGCTGCAGCAAACAGTGTTTCAGGACTTAATTTGCAGGTTAGTTCAGCTACCTTTTTTAAGGGTATATCTAGACATCAAACACCTACATGTAAGTATAATTTACTATTGCAGTGGAACCTTTCCTTTGGGACACCTCTATTCAAGGGACACCTCCATTCAGGGGACACAAGGTTTGGTTCTGGAGAAACACCCATATTATAATTGTTTTATCTGTTACCTCTATTGAGAGGACACCTCTATTCAGGGGAAAAGAGACACTTTCTGGGCCCCAAAACCTGGGTTTAACCTCCATTCAGGGGACACCTTAGCACTCAAAAAGTGCTTTCAGTGCTCACCTTTCCCAATTACTCAAATCAATGTAATGCACTTGTGTGAATTCACCTTAATTATAATGTTGCGGAGATCAGTTAATGATGATTTTTTTTGTTGTTGTTGTTGGTTAATAACAACTCCTTGCTCAACCTCTATTCAGGGGACACCTCTATTCAAGAGACACTTGCCTTGGTCCCAAGGGTGTCTGCTGAATGGAGCTAGATATTCCACTATAACTATACTAAGAAGGCAAAAAGTACATTGTAGAAAGACCAAAAAATATATATACTCCTACTGTAAAACAGAACAAAGACTTCAAAAAATCACATATCTCCAGATCGATCGATCGATCAATCTTTGAATCCTACGGGATGCATACCAGATATTATTTTGCGTCTTTGTGGATTTTTGTGCATCAGGAAAGCCGGATGCAGAGGTAAGAAAATCAACCAAAATCTGTTCCTTTTTTTGTCAAAAGTCCCTGCAATTAATGGACCTGTTTTTGTTTACATTGTGAAGTTCCAGAAACATCCATACCCCAACCCTCAGAGGGCAATTTTACTTTAGACCCCCCATCCCCGTCAGGGGGTGCTAAGACTTTATATGGTTTTGGGGGACGCTGTCACAAAATTACAGACGTTTCTATCTGATCTTTTTTCTGTGTGAAGCAGAAACATCTAAGAAAGAGTGACATTATTTTGTATGATATCAGAAAAACTGACCAGAAGCATTTTTAAGCGTAACTTAAAGAATTTTGTTAACGTATGTTGAGCTCCATCTCATGCAGTCTTCAAATGTGCATGTCCTACTTATTTGCTCAAGCGCAAACAGGAGAAGAAGCCCAACTTTCTTTTTTATTTCAACGACAGTTGCGGTTATTCTAAACCGCAGTCTTTGATTAGAGTAAACGTGAAGTAAAAACTGAGGCCTACCTAATATAGCCTGATTCTCAGAAAATCCGAGAATCTTTGCATGAGCGAGCGATGCTCATGGCATTTCTTGAAATATTTGGATTATAATTATGAACTTGAAGTACAACAAAACGAAAAAAATATATATATATATTTTCGTAACCTCTGACCATGCATTCACCGTCCTTTCCACCACAAGTATGCTTTGTGCGCTAGTTTTGTTTCCGATAGGGAAACCGACCAACTAATTTCGCACGCGAGGATGTCTTTTGATGCCCATTACCAATAAAACTGCTTTCTCTGTCAACCAAGCGAGCGCAGTTCCGCGTTTGTATGAAAAATTTAAGACCGGAAAACTGGGATAAAATTGTTTACAGCACGATGGAGTGCGCGAAAGACTAACTCATTTTTCTTTAACTGTTGTAGATGTAAATTAAATTCCTTTCACCATTATTCATTTTTCATCAAGGAATGAACTTTTATGCAGCAAAGTCGAAAAATAAGACATAGTTTTGTACTTGCATTACTTCATTAAACGCGGAAACGCGAGCGCAACTGGAAAAGACTCGTCTCAGTAAACGGAACTGAAGTGTTCACATAGCGATACCTTCCTGTATACGCGAGTTCTAGCGGTTAAAACGGCTGAACTCTCCTTGAATTGAAGGAAACAAGGATAATATTAGTTAATAGATATTCCTCACCCAGCCTCATGTGAAGAAGCTCTAATTGAATCGGGTACGCATATCAATTTCATACCCAAATGTGTTCAGAAAAGAATGACATATTTTCACAACAGAAAGTAAACGGAAGTCATAAGATTTTACCAAATCTACAGCTTTGTTTTGTACTACACGCAGATTCGAAAACAAAGGGCACTGAATTTTTGGACGAGATGAAGTGCGTCTTCGTTCTTCTGTTGGTGGGACGGTTTTCAGATTTGAATTCTACTCAAAAGTCGTTTAAATTGTCTATTTGTTTGTTAGTCGGTAATCGGTACTGTGGTACTCGTCAAGTGAAAATTAAGGACCCCTAACATCTCTTAAAGATTCGTCTCAGTAAACGGGACTGACGTGTTACACATAGCGATACCTTCCTGTATACGCGAGTTCTAGCGGTTAAAACTTCTGAACTCTCCTTGAATTGAAAGAAACAAGGATAATATTAGTAAAATAGATATTCCTCACCCAGCCTCATGTGAAGAAGCTCTAATTGAATCGGGTACTCATATCAATTTCATATCCAAATGTGTTCAGAAAAGAATGGCATATTTTCATAAGATTTTACAAAATCTACAGCTTTGTTTTGTACTACACGAAGATTCGAAAACAAAGGGCACTGAATTTTTGGACGAAATGAAGTGCGTCTTCGTTCTTCTGTGGGTGGGGCTGTTTTGAGATTTTAATTCTAATCAAAGGCCGTTTAAATTGTCTAGTTGTTTGTGAGTTGGTAATCGGTACTGTGGTACTCGTCAAGTGAAAATTAAGGACCCCTAACATCAGTGAAGCAGGAATATGTAAGCAGGAGTGACATCATTTTGGCTGATATCTAAAAAAAATGGCCAGGGGCATTTTTTAGGTTAACTCGACGAATTTGGTAAAAGTATGTTGAGTTCCATCTCATGCTATCTTCAAACGTGCATGTCGTACTTATTTACTCAAGCGTAAACAGGAAAAAGAGCCCAACTCCAATGACTTAACCTCCATTTTGTTTATATGTCAACTTCAGTCGTTCTAAACCACTGTCTTTAGAGTAAGATTGAGGCCGACCGAAGCCGTTCTGGTTTTTGCAACGGTCTGAAACTCCTTGAACGAGCGGAAATATCTATCACATTTAGCAACGGACCACCCGACGGCAGTGACGACGCGGCGCGCTCAGAAAAACTGATGATGGGACGACCAAAGCGGTAAATTGAGCACTGGAAGACACGTGGAGTCCTTTCCTTGCGCTTTATCCTTCTCATTAACGTTACGTTGTATTTTTCAAATCTGCTTAACTGTAAGCTAGAACAACATTGTTTGACTACAGAGTTAACGAAGATGCGAAATCATTCTTCTTTTCTATTTTTAGGATATGCTTCAGTGTTCAAAGGGCGAGCTAAGACGATTGGACTCAAAACTATTGGCCTGCACGTTTCGCCCAACTATGCCACAAAGAGAATCCATTGAAAGTAGCGCGCAATTTATCATTCTAGCATTTGCCATGAACTTGCTTGCTTATAACTTACTTCAATTGTTATACATGCAGTTATTTTCTCGACTTTGAATATTCTTCAGCTTCGTAAACGTACATAAACTAGGACTTTAGGCTTCCGAAAGTTATATTGGACTTTACCTTATTACTCTAATATTTTAAAGTGGCCTATGCTGATGATAACGAAAAACAGTTGTTGAGGCAAACTTGGACTTGTCAGCCAAACCTGGCAAACATTAATAGCGTTCAAAGGATTTTTACATATGCCAGGAACAAAGCAGTCGATATACATGTCAGGGTTCTATCATTACATGCGTTATATATATAGAACATTTGGTTTATACTTATTAACTTAAGTACAACGAAACGACAAAATATGTATATTTTCGTAACCTCTGTCCATCCATTGACAAGTATGCTTTGTCCTTTTGTTTTATTTCCAATAAGGAAACCGACCAACTATTTGCGCACGTGAGGACGTCTTTAGATGGCCATTACTTAAGGGCCTCTTCAGTATAAAGCCCAATGATTTTAAGGCGTTAACAACTGTTTGTTTGCTTGTTGGTCGATAATGTCGAAGTTTCCGTCTCGTTGAGTGAAAAGAACCCCTCGCATGTGAAGAAAAAATATGTTCGCAAGTGACATTGTCTAATATCTTTATATTTTAAGGATTTTTCAAAATAACGCGAAGAATTTGGTTGAAGCCAAGCTCCATCTCATTCTGTCCTTATCTGCATGTTTTACCAGCCTGGTTTAACTGAGCGCAAACAAGATAAAGTTTAGCCTCAATAACACCCCTTTCATTTTTATTTTAACGACAACTGCGGTTATTCCAAACCGCAGTCTTTAATTCGAGTAAGCGTGAACTAAGAACTAGGGCCTACCTAAGATAGCCTGATTCTCAGAAAATCCGAGAATCTTTGCATGAGCGAGCAACGCGCAAAATATAATAATACCTTTATTTATCACCTTTGGCGATAAGAGTTACGGTAATATTACAATAAAAATTCAAAACACTACATATTATATATACATATCAAATTAAGTTAAGTTTAGCACCTTTAGGAATAAACGATTGTTTGTGCCTAACAGTGCGTGATACAGATATTCTGAGGTGCGCTGGGTTAGTCTTACAAGATCTTAGATTATGGCCATGATCCACTCGCTTCTAAGAAACGTTTGCAAGGATGTGCTTCTGATTCTAGTATACGTTTAAATTCTTTCCTCGTCAAATACTGACGCCTAGTTACAAGTGACTCAACAGTATCCCTAGGGAGACCAATGACATTTAGACATCTATTCTGCACTCTCTGTAGATCTTCTTCGAGGTAAATGGGCAGCCCTGCCCAGACAGGCGAGGCATATTCTAAAACAGGTCTAATCTTAGTTATGTAAGTTGTAAGACCAATGTCACTACATTTCTTGAAATATTTGGATTGTAATTATAAACTTGAAGTATAACGAAACGAAAGAAAAGTATATATATATATTTTTTCGTACCACAAGTATGCTTTGTTCTTTAGTTTTGTTTCCGATAGGGAAACCGACCAACTAATTTCGCACGCGAGGATGTCTTTTGATGCCCATTACCAATAAAACTGCTTTCTCCGTCAACCAAGCGAGCGCAGTTCCGCGTTTGTATGAAAAATTGAAGCCCGGAAAACTAGGATAAAATTGTTTACAGCACGATAGAGTGCGCGAAAGACTAACTCATGATTTTCTTTAATTGTTGTAGATGTAAATTAAATTCCTTTCACCATTATTCATTTTTCATCAAGGAATGAACTTTTATGCAGCAAAGTCGAAAAGTAAGACATAGTTTTGTACTTGCATTATTTCATTAAACGCGGAAACGCGAGCGCAACTGGAAAAGATTCGTCTCAGTAAACGGAACTGAAGTGTTCACATAGCGATACCTTCCTGTATACGCGAGTTCTAGCGGTTAAAACGGCTGAACTCTCCTTGAATTGAAGGAAACAAGGATAATATTAGTTAATAGATATTCCTCACCCAGCCTCATGTGAAGAAGCTCTAATTGAATCGGGTACTCATATCAATTTCATATCCAAATGTGTTCAGAAAAGAATGGCATATTTTCGCAACATTAAGTAAACGGAAGTCATAAGATTTTACAAAATCTACAGCTTTGTTTTGTACTACACGCAGATTCGAAAACGAAGGACACTGAATTTTTGGACGAGATGAAGTGCGTCTTCGTTCTTCTGTTGGTTGGACTGTTTTCAGATTTGAATTCTACTCAAAAGTCGTTTAAATTGTCTATTTGTTTGTTAGTCGGTAATCGGTACTGTGGTACTCGTCAAGTGAAAATTAAGGACCCCTAACATCAGTGAAGCAGAAATATGTAAGCAGGAGTGACATTATTTTGGTTGATATCTGAAAAAAATGGCCAGGGGCATTTTTTAGGGTAACTCGAAGAATTTGGTAAAAGTATGTTGAGTTCCATCTCATGGTGTCTTCAAACGTGCATGTGGTACTTATTTACTCAAGCGCAAACAGGAAAAAAAGCCCAACTCCAATGACTTAACCTCCATTTTGTTTATATGTCAACTTCAGTCGTTATAAACCACTGTCTTTAGAGTAAGATTGAGGCCGACCGAAGCCGTTCTGGTTTTTCGACTGTCTGAAACTCCTTGAACGAGCGGAGATATCTATCACATTTAGCAACGGACCACCCGACGTCAGTGATGACGCGGCGCGCTCAGAAAAACTGATGATGGGACGACCAGAGCGGTAAATTGAGCACTGGAAGACACGTGGAGTCCTTTCCTTTCGCTTTATCCTTCTCATTAACGTTACGTTGTATTTTTCAAATCTGCTCAACTAAGCTAGAACAACATTGTTTGACTACAGAGTTAACGAAGATGCGAAATCATTCTTCTTTTCTATTTTTAGGATATGCTTCAGTGTTCAAAGGGCGAGCTAAGACGATTGGGCTCAAAACTATTGGCCCGCACGTTTCGCCCAACTATGCCACAAAGAGAATCCATTGAAAGTAGCGCGCAATTTATCATTCTAGCATTTGCCATGACCTTGCCTGCTTATAACTTACATCAATTTTTATACATGTAGTTATTTTATCGACTTTGAATATTCTTCAGCTTCGTAAACGTACATAAACTCGGACTTTAGGCTTCCGAAAGTTATATTGGACTTTACCTTATTACTTTAATATTTTAAAGTGGCCTATGCTGGTGATAACGAAAAACAGTTGTTGAGGCAAACTTGGACTTGTTAACCAAACCTGGCAAACATTAATAGCGTTCAAAGGATTTTTACATATGCCAGGAACAAAGCAGTCGATATACATGTCAGAGTTCTATCATTACATGCGTTATACATGTAGAACATTTGGATTATACTTATTAACTTAAGTACAACGAAACGACAAAATATGTATATTTTCGTAACCTCTGTCCATCCATTGACAAGTATGCTTTGTCCTTTTGTTTTATTTCCAGTAAGGAAACCGACAAACTATTTGCGCACGTGAGGACGTCTTTAGATGGCCATTACTTAAGGGCCTCTTCAGTATAAAGCCCAATAAAGCAATCGATATAAATGTCAGAGTTCTATCATTACATGCGTTTCTGTAATTTTGTTCTTTGTTTTGTTAAACTTGACTAACATAAAATAAGCAGCCAACTGATACAGAAAGCCATTATTATATTTAAATGTTTACAAGATTATTTTAAGTCGTAAACAACTGTTTGTTTGCTTGTTGGTCGATAATGTCGAAGTTTGCGTCTCGTTGAGTGAAAAGAACCCCTCGCATGTGAAGAAAAAAATATGTTCCAAGTGACATTGTCTGATATCTGTACATTTTAAGGATTTTTTTAAAATAACGCGAAGAATTTGGTTGAAGCCAAGCTCCATCTCATTCTGTCCTTATCTGCATGTTTTACCAGCCTGGTTTAACTGAGCGCAAACAGGATAAAGTTTAGCCTCAATAACACCACTTTCATTGTTATTTTAACGACAATTGCGGTTATTCCAAACCGCAGTCTTAAATTCGAGTGAGCGTGAACTAAGAACTAGGGCCTACCTAAGATAGCCTGATTCTCGGAAAATCCGAGAATCTTTGTTTTGAACTTCAAGCAGATTCCAAAACAAAAGGCATTGAATTTTTGGACGTGATAGTGTGCAGAAAATGAGGAACAAGGAAGAACAGGTTAGTGAGGGCTCTCACTCCAACTGACAACCGAAACCACGCTTATACAACCAACAATCTCACGATTGGCTGTGTGCTAAAAGTCTAATAATAACAGGAAAACTAACTCAGCTATAAAATCAAGCTCCGTCCACCTGGTTGCAATGCGCTTTTGGATACAGTAAAGGGAGTGTCTTTCTCAGTAGTTTGCACCCCGCAAATGGCCATGAAGTGGTTTGGCCTGGTCCTTCTGCAGCTGCTCGCTAAGACTGTTTGCAGCTCAGATTCTAATCCTGATGGTGAGCCCTTAAATATTTACAATAGCTTTTATGAGTACGTTTTTTTCCGCTCGGTAATGTAAGTTTCCGTTTATTTGGGAGCTGTAAATAAAAGCAAGTGACCTCTGTTACTTATAGAGGTCTTAAAGAAATTCTATATTTAAGGCCATTTATTCTTATTTGGAGAACGGCGTTGTTGATTGCTATTCCTTAAGTTGGACTTAACAATAACCTCAAGACTTGCTGAGATCCATCTCATATTCACGTAAGTAAGTAAGTCAGTCAGTACGCAATTTATTTATACACGTAAACACCTAAGAGTTAACAAAAACTCTTACGAACGTGCACTTGTAGAAAAAAAAATAATAACAAAAACCTAAGTAAAACAAAAAAAACTTTAACTACTTAAGAAATAACATCTATTACGTAAAAAAATGTCATTACATAAAAATCTATCGTTCCAAGAAGAGCTAAAATTTGACATGAACATTAAGAAAAAGGTCACGAGCCATGATAGCAAAGAATGAAATAGATTAGAGAATAGTAATAATGATTAAGAAAAACCTTATAACATATGCAAGACAAAAACTATCATAAAAATTCTAAATTGAACCTTTCTAGAGCCTGTTTAAACACTTTAAGATTATCGGAGTTTCTAATGTATAGCGGTAGCTTATTCCACAGCTTGCTAGCTGTAAATGAAAAGGATTTATGCATCCACTCAGTGCTAAAATGAGGCTGTACCAGGTTACTTCCCTTACCCCTTAGGTTATAACATAAATCCCTTAAATTCAGAAAATCGGCAATGTACTTTGGACCTATTAAGTTAAGTTATTTATACATCAACACCAGAGATAAAATACCCAAATAAAATTGTGTGCTCCGGAGGTCGTCACATAAGTATTAGCGATCATAGCATAGTCCAGTTTGCTTATAAAGAATTATCCATCAATGGAATATCAAGAGGGCACAACGTTATAACTTATAGGAATTTTCGAAAATTCAATAGACAAAAGTTTCGTAATGAGGTTGCCTCTCAAAGTTGGGACCAAATATTCTGTTCAACCAATCCGAATGATATGTGGTTACAATGGAAAAGGTTGTTTTTGTCTATCGTTGACAAACATGCCCCCCTAAGGACAATGCTTGTTCGCGCGCGTAATTCACCTTGGATTACGTCTGAACTAAAGAAACGAATGCATGATCGAGATATTTTTAAAATGAAATCAAGTAAATCTACTGATCCCAATGATTGGACGCAATTTAAAAAAACTACGTAATATTGTAAATTCCGAAATTAGAGTACCCAAGCATGCCTATTATCAAAACAGCTTTAACCAATATACATGCAATTCAAGGAAGACCTGGCAGACTATCAACGAACGTACTTTCACGTAAATCTGGGAAAACAGCGGTAACATCTCTGAAAGTAAATGGAGTGTCCATAACCAATCCAACTGAGCTTTCGAACGAATTTAATAATCATTTTGCTACTTTAGAACTTGCCCGTAATATTTATTCTCCAGATGGTGATTGTTTTCAGAGGTACATCACCAGCACGGACCAATATTTTCAGCTCTTTTTTTCACTTTTGAATAAACTAAACAAGTCAAAGGCAACTGGTCTTGATACGATATCTGCTAGGCTCATCTGGGAATGCGCAGATCTTATTTGCATCCCTCTTTGTGATATTTTTTGACCAATAAATTAGTCTAGGTATATTTCCCGGTGATTGGAAATGTGAACCAGTTACCCCTCTTCAAACAAAGGGACGACATCATCTGTAAATATCAATCGGGCTTTCGTCCTATTCATTCAACTGTGACGGCTCTACTGGAGGCCACAGATACCTGGGCAAATATTATTGTCCGTGGCAAAAATCAATGCTGTCGTATTCCTAGATATAAAAAAGGCTTTCGACACGGTGGACCACGAGATCCTTTTACCAAAACTAAACCTCTACGGTATTAATGGTATTGCGCATCAATGGTTTCAGTCATATTTAGAGGACCGCACACAAATGTGTTCCATCAATGGTCTCCTCTCTAGTAGTTGCTTTTTAAGTTGTGATGTCTCTCAGGGTACTTTTGTAGGTCCATTATTGTTTCTATTATATATTAACGAGCCTCGGATGTACGCCGATGATACCCATCTTACATACGCGAGCAACAATATTCACAATATTCAGACAAGTTTGAACGAAGACTTAGAAAATGTTCACAATTGGCTAAGAGCAAACAAACTCACTCTAAATATGACTAAAACCGAGTTTATGTTAATTGGATCTAGACAGAGGCTAAGTACTGAATAACAGTTTCCCCAACACTTGCAATTAATGATTTTCGAGTTAGCCAAGTCGCTACTGCTAAATCTCTTCGAGTGACCATCGATGCTTGACTAGGGTAGCCATATGGAGAAGATAATACGAAAGTATCTTCTGGCCTCGGGGCCATAAAGCGGGTAAAGCACCTTGTCCCCCAAGCGTCCTTACAACTCATTTACCAAGCTCTTATGCATCCTCACTTCAATTATTGCAATACTGTTTGGGGAGACTGTGGGATAACCTTAAGGAACAAACTTCAAAAACTACAAAATAGCGCAGCTTTTGTTGGCAGACTATGATGAAGACGCTAGTTGCCAAATTGCAAAAGACATAAGCGGAACACTTGCTTCTGTTTCATCTTTGCGTCTCAGTTTCGTAAACCAGTTAAAGCAGCTCAAATAATAGACGCGCTCTTTTACTCGACTGCTTTCTGCGTTCCATGCGTTGGTCGCGGATTTAAAAATAATGACGCTCTTTTTTTTCTATTTGTAAGACGATGGAGGTGAAGTAAATGCAAGAAAGATTATTATTCTCTCTTGGTATATGACATTTCTCTTTGAAATCCTCGAGTCGGTTAACATGTAAAAGGATAAAAAGCCAGCTTTAATTGCTTGAGGGAACATTGTGTTAGATATTATTCAAATTTTGATTTGTTTCAATTCATTAATATACAGGCGGAGTTTCAAACCAGTCGAGCGTGTCCTCGAGATTCACGAACGTAAAGGAGCAGAAGTACTTTTAGAAATTGACGAAAAGCCAGAACGTCCAACAATGTAATCGTATCAAACGTTCAGAGAGTCTTCCTTAATAGTCAGACTAGCATATCCATATGCTGACACATGAATAAAGTGACTTGCCGAACAAATATTTAGCCTCGAACGTGATCTCCCATACAAAAAAGTGACTAAAGTGGCCGATTTTCAAAGCGTAAAAACCAGAACTTCTACAAGGACTACAAAGTCGGCAGTGGGTTTGTATTTTTTATTGACTTCTCTTCTGCAAAATCCAGATGCTGGCGCTCGGAGTGCGCTTAACTTCCCGGATATATGTAGCGTCATTCTGGGCGATGTAGCTTTAGCTATAGTGGCGCCATTCTATGGAGCAAACTCCCATGTAATGTGAGGCAAGCAGAGTCCCTTACGAAATTCAAAAGTCTTCTTAAACAAGTACTCTAGGGCACGGCATTCGTGGAAAGCAGCTTTTTATTTAATATTTTTATATTGTAGATAGTTTAATTTTTTTTCTTATTTGAATTGGAAAGTAGACTTCGTTGGCTGATGAATTGACCATGGATAATTAGTGAAAACGACGGTGTTTCAAAGTATTCATGCCTGCGAGATTCAGGAAGTTTGCGTAGCTTTCATTATTAGTCCTAAATAGAGTTCTTAAGATATAATAGTTAGCATCCTCGAGTCTATCGCTCTGCACCCTACGAAGACCAACTAAAACTAAACTAATTGTAGCCCTTATTTTATTGCCTTAACAATCACAATAATGATTGCATCTTTCCAGCTACAGTTATATCTTCTTTTTTCTCTACCATGAATGTAACTAAAAATTTTTGGAAAACAGTTTTTTCTTTTATTCTGCACAAATAATGCGGGAGGAGGGCAAGTTCCCCCCTCTCCGCCATTCCCTCCCCCTGCGCGGTCCCTGACTTTAAGGGTACTAACATTCTTGGAACTTTTAGGGATAAGGGATATCTGTTCTAAGAGTTACGGGAATAAGGGATAACAACAACCCCCTAACAGGGCCTCTACATTGATCGCTTTGTTTTGCAGAGAACCGGAATGACAATGACCCTAATCTGTTTGAGGGTGACATGCGCCTTACCCCTAAACAACGATACAATGCAGAGCACGGAAAAGATGTCGACAGTCCTGGCCGGAAAAGAGGTTCAAGTAAAATTCATGGAAAGTGGCCAACTGGAGTCATTGTCTATGCGATCGACTCAACTCTCGGTAAGCCTTCTATGACGGTTAAGATCGAACGTTTGTCGACGGTTTTGGGTCAAAATTAAGCCACCTCACCTATATAATCGTCCCACCGCCCAGATAATCGTCCCATAAAAATGCTACCAAATAATTTTCCGAAAATGGCGAGATTTTTTTTCAGTGAAGATAATTCCCAGGGTGAAGCAGATTTTGTTTAATTTTTACATTTACTCGCTACAGTACGTAGCGTTAGCGAAGAAATTAGCTCAGTCTACATGGCAAAATTAAAGCTTTAAGAAGAACAAAAATAACTGCCGAGCACGATAATTCAAGCGACAATCAGCAGAAATGTGCTCGGAAAAACTGGCCTCTCATAAAAAAAACGGCGGCTTTAATCTTTTTCAGTCTTTGTACTTTCGTACCTTCTCTTGAAATTGTTTTGTGAGAAAGATGTTCCTTTACTAAATTAAGCGAAATTTTAGTATTTTACTGGCCAGACCACAAATGGCTGGATTTGATTACATTTCGTCCGGCACGCTGAGGTCACAGTGAGGATTATTATTGTGGTTATTTACCGCTTCCTTTAACTCTCTAGCAAGAAATTCCAGAGCAATGCAGGCCATAAGAGATGGAATGGATGAATGGGTCACGAAAACGTGCATCCGTTTCAAACAGAGAAGAAATGAATCAAGTTACGTCTACTTCAAACTTGGTAGAGGGTAAGAAGAATCGTTCGTTGCAAGTGTGATCTCACAGTTCTACCTAACCATCCAATGTTCAAGCAAATTTATCCCAAACGGCGGTAAATAGTGATAGGGAAGGGTAGAAATTCTTGTAAACATGAGAACTGCATGATTACCACCAGTGCCACCCAATATGTGTATCAGGAAAAAATCAACTACTTTGCAGCCCAGTGGTTTTTTGTTTGTATGTTTTTAGCACTTCTCTGAGCCTGTTGTTGGAATTTCTTAGCGATGAAAGTGGATAAAGGTCTTATTAATTTATTTATTAATTTATTAATTTATTATTGTTTTATTTATTTATTGTTTTAATGTTTTGAAATGGAGATGTAAGACTGACCACGCCTTTTCAACTCCTAAATTAGGAGTGAAAAAAAGAGAGAGAGAGAGAGAAAAAAACTTTCCTGCGCGACAGCAAAAAACCGAAATCAAGAGAACATAAAGGTCAGAGAATTACTCTCCCATATAGGCCCTATACCCATTGTAATCCCTCTAAAGATATAGATCTCCGACATGCGTTGTTCCCAAGGGGTTGAGTGATAGCCAATCATATGTCCTTAATTTTACCAATGTTGACAACTAGGCATTGGCTCACGCAGTACGTCGCGACGTTCGCAAAACAATTGTTACTTTGGCGGAAGACGTAGGTTTGGTCAAGAAAACTGCAGCCATAGGATAACGACCCGAGTGTATGTTTTGTGGACGAAGGTCACTTTCATTTAATTTTCATTTTCATTTTATTTGTTTATCCAAACCATAGCAGATGATAATACAGAATTAGATATAAGGTGAAAAAGTAAGTAACAATAAAATTTACAACGAAAGAAAGCGTACAATACAGAATTACAGCACTTAAATTAAATCACATTGTAAATAGGAAGGAGAGGAGAGGGGCACGTCTAGGTAAACTAATATTTTGTCCCTAAAAGTTACGTAAAACAAAAAGCTTGTAATTTTCAATAGAAAGGTGAAGGAAAAACTATAAAATAGCTCAGCAAATTATTAAAGAGATGACGTTTCATTAGTATTGAGCAAAGTACGAGCGTAAAAGTGCTTTTCTAAGCATTCTTTAGATGATTTGTCTCTGATTCGTTGCGGAATACTATTCCAAAAGAATCTTCCAATAACGCTGGGGCGGTATCTCCCGAGATTAGTTAGAAATGAGGGTATGACTACTTGATTAGATGATGCAATGCGGGTATTGTAAATATGTAGCTAAGATACTAGTGAAACAGGTATATCAGGAATTTTTTCATGATGGAAATAATCATAAGAAGCATACACGTGTCCAGTTTAACAATATCAGGAAATTTCAAAAGGCTTAGGAATACGTAGTGTGGAGTTATTGATTCCATTAAAGGAACATCATTTATAATACGAGCCACTTTGTTTTGTAATTTCACGGTTTGAGACATTGGAGCATCATGAATATTACTCCATAGTGTAGAAGCATAAGTAAGCTAAGGATATATAAGGGAATAATACCAAGTAATAAGTGTTGTTTTGAGACATAATGCCTTAACTATTATATCCATTATATTTATATTTTGGCTAGTTTTGCCGCATATATAGTCAATATGGTCATGCCAAGTAAGGTGACAATTGATATACACACCAAGGTATTTGACTCAAAAGGACTTCTCTAAATGAACATTTGCTACATTTAATGGTGGATACAAATTATAATTTTCCTGTTGACGAAGAAGACGAAAAATAAGATACTTAGTTTTCGTCAATTTTAAGGTCAACTTATTGCTGCATGAACATTTGTAGACAGCTGGCAAATGATTGTTATTTCACACAATAAATTGTCAAGATCACTTCCAGAAGCTTTTAAAGATGTTTAGTCTGCATATATCTAGTAGAACAATAAGTAGAAGACTAAAGAAGGTCATTAATAAATAAAATGAATAGCAAAGGTCCTAGTATCGATCCTTGAGGTACACCAGTGGATTTGGAACGTGACTCAGAAGCAACACCATTTCAATGCACCTGCTGCTTCCTGTTACTTAAGTAAAAGTGAAAACAATTATTTTTGCTTTGTTGTAATCCGTGATACTTAAGTTTATTTAATAATATTTGGTGATTGTGACTTCAAGAAAGTGAGTGTAGTAAGAGCTTTACGACTTAAAAAAGAAAAAGTACAGTTGCACGGACTGTTAAGTTTCAAATAATTAATAACGAAGGAACTATAGGACATCGCCCTCCAGTCTCACTTATATCAAGAAAAACATGGACTGTATCAGCCGCTGGGAATGTTCTCGGTGTAGCTTCCGTTTAAGCTACTATTTGAATCTGAAGATAATTTACCGTGAGAATTCAACATCCTGCAAACAGTACACTAAAGAGCGTCTAGCGTCCATATCCCAGCGTCAGAACATGGCAGGAAATCATCATCACATTCAAGGACAAAAAGCTACACGCATGTAGCTATTCAGATACATGCGTTTGGAGAAAACCAAAGAAACCAAAATGTTTATTAAAAGGTTATTTAGCTGCAATAAAAAGCTTAAGACTTTAAAGAGGTCAAAGAAAATTAGTGCTTAAAACTGCTTCACTTTACCTATTTATTTGATGTAACCTCGTTCATTGAATGAATGATATTATTTACATCTCGAGTCGGCGGATTTCTAGAGAATTGTGAATAACGATAATTTGCGGAACTTAGCATCGTCCGTAATTTCTACAATATTATGTGGTAGATTATTCCAATCTCTAATTGTGCGTGGGACAAAACTAATTTGAATTTGTTAGTGCGAGCATAAATGGTGGTGTAATGTTTATTGTGCATATGTCTTGTCTTTCTGGCCGGCTTTGATAATTCATTTAAGGGCAGGAGTGCGTTGTTATCTAATCCCTTTTTGAGAGGACAGAGTCTTTCTACTTCTCTCCTGTTCTTTAGAGACTTCCAACCGAGATCCTTTAAAAGCGTAGTGATACTGCCAAGTTTATAATTCTGGTAATTAGATGTTACAAAACGCGCAGCGCGTCTCTGTGTCTTTTCGATCTTGTTTGATAGGTTATCCGTATATGGATCCCATATTTGGCTCGCATACTCGAGTAATGGTCTTACTAGGCCAAGGTAGGCTGCCTCTTTTACTCTTCTGTGACATGTTGAAAGGTTCCGTCTAAGGAGACCGAGTAGTTTGTTGGCACGACCTGTTATGGTTCCGCCTAAGGTCATCTGATTTCGTTACTCCGCGATATTTCGTGTGCTGGACAGATTCCAGACTCGTGTGTTCCATAGTGTATTGATAAGTGATCTTGTGGGTAGTTTTTCGAGTTATGCGCATTATCTTACACTTGCTTGGCTCAAAGCGCATGTGCCATTTCTTGGCCCAAGACGTTAGGTGATCGATATCCTTTTGGAGTTGTTCACAATCTTGGTCATTCGCGACTAGCCTGTAAAAGACACAGTCGTCTGCAAATAGTCGGATTTCCGATTCGACCTCATCCACTATGTCATTGATGAATATTTTAAATAATACCGGTCCTAGGACCGTTCCTTGAGGAACACCAGATACGACTGGCGTCCAATCTGATTTTGACGCACTGACTGCCACTCGTTGATGTCTTTGACATGGGAAGTTGTTGATCCATGCTAGTGTTTTACCGTTTATGCCGTAGCGAAAGATTTTCACAGACGTTCGTGGGGCACACTGTCAAAAGCCTTTGCGAAGTCCAGGATGAACATGTCGGTTTGGAGACCTTGATCAATAGTTTTGGAACAGTCGTGTATTACTGTACATAGTTGTGTGGTACAGCTACGGCCCTTATGAAAGGCATGCTGTCTGTTCGTTATCAACCCATGTGCATCGAGATGGTTCATAATGTTTGAGCACACTATGTGTTCCAGGACTTTACAGACAACACTTGTTAGTGACACAGGACGGTAATGTTTTGGGCATAATCTGTCCCCTTTCTTGTAGATTGGGCAAATGGTGGCTACTCGACAGTCTTCAGGGAGCTGGCTTGTTTCAAGAGACTTCTGAGAGATCAAATTAATCCTGTTTAAACCACATACCGGAAACCAGAAAATAATTACTAACTTTAACACTCCACCCTCATGATCTCTCATTGTCAATGTATGACTCCACTGAGACTCATAACGGCCAAAATAATACTTCATGCACTGCATAACCTACGTGCTAGAAAAAAAAAAAAAACAGTGAAACCGTTGTTGTTGTAAAGCATACTCTAAGGCAGTCACGTTTCACACTATCACAAGCTTTAGTGTTTAGCCTGTCAGCACTTTATTTCAAACTTAATTTCCTTTGTGAATCTTCTGACGATTTTCTTTTTCTTGATGCCAATGCCGATTGATACATGCTCAAATCAAAATGAAACTCTCAAAAAACTATTTTGCATCAAGAGAGGATAAACCCTTGTTTCGCATTCATCCAACTCCCGCACTCCCGTGGGATCCCGACGTGTTTTGGCATGCACTTTCGCTCCCCCACGAAACGTCCACGCAACGCGGGAGGAAATATTATCCGCAGGAAAACCGATGCGTTCCAAAAATAACTTTAGGGGAATTACGATGGGTAGAGGGCCTATATGGGGGAGTAATTCTCTGTGCTTCTTGTGCTCTTGCCGAAATACCGTATCAACCAAAAAGCAGCCCACGTTTTCTTTGTTTTGTTTAGAAAGAGATATGAACATTATATGAACAAGAAAGAGGTCATTTTAAAGAGCGTTGTCTTCTTCCAATCATCATCAGCCATATGATCATTAATGACAAAAATCAAAAAGTATAGGCGGATTCGGGCGGCACTTACATGAGTAAATATGGTATATGTATGCGTTGTTTAGCTTACCGCATTAGATGTTGGGCCTATTCTGACAAGTTGCTCATTTTAATCATTCATTCATTCATTGATTCCTTCCTTTTTTCCTTCCTTCTTTTTCCTTTCTCTATTCATTCATTCTTTCGTTCGTTCGTTCGTTCTTTGTTTGTTTGGACACTTCTCTGTTGTTTGCACAAGTCTGAAGTTCTTAGGATACATGAAGGGGCAGTGCCAAACTCCTTTCACCAATAGATAGCAAACAACAACAACGACAACGCAATCTGAACAAACGAGTCTACACACAGTAATCTTACAAAGCATGAATAACTCGAATTGACTCTTAGTTTATTCCACCACATGCTTAATTATACTAATAGCATACAACAACATAGTCTTTTGTATGCTCGTCAGCACCCCTTTCCTGGCGAGCATTAGCGAGCCAGCACACTTTGAGACGGTAAGTGGTGTTACATAACAGCTTAGCGCTGAAAATTCTCGATTTTCTGGATGTCAGATTCGGGGCATTAGCAATTTGACTTTTTTTATCATACGACGTCACAATCAATGATTTGTTCTACCCATTCCACACTGCAGGTGTGGCTGGCGGTTCAGCGTTTCATAAGAGGTGAAAGGTAAAGGGTCTTTTTTTTTGGATGCTAACAAGTTTCTAAATGTCCTGGGAAGTATTCAGCAAGGTGACGATCAGCTTAGTGATGAATCCCGAGGACGACATTATTTTGTCTGGCTTAGTTTAACAATGGATGTGTGAAGAAATTGATTGCGTCTTGCTTCATGGAGATGATTTTTTTTCATTGAAAATTCCGTCAGAGAATTACTGCTGACAGCAAAAATTGATGTATCAAGTTGTTTGTCCAAGACATAACCACACAGTTGCGATCATTTCCCCCCTCCAAGCTCCCCCGTCTTTTTAATAAGGGAGACTACCCCGGGACTCTTGAACTGACCAAATTTCCGCGCACTTCTCCTCTAGCCAAAGTTCGGCTCTCACGTTTGTGTACTCCATGTTTTTGCGCTATTCCGTGTCAGCCCTATTTCTCCAACTTGGCCACGCCATCTCAATTATGTTGATCTCTTTCACCACAGTCGTATCCGTAACTACGAGATCTGGGCGATTTCGTCCACTGTCTGGGCGAGCTTTAGATGCTATTAAACAGAACAATCCCACGTTATTTCCACATCTTAAGAGAAATTAAGAGTCAGGTTTACGGCAAACGGTAAACGTCAGATTTAAGTTGAGAATTTCTCACCATAGAAAATAAGAAGATAAAAACTGTCCAGAACAATCCTCATGGATAAAACTGGCGTGAAACTACTTAGTTTTGAGTGGAAGTAATAAACAACAAACGACAATTAGGAAGAAAATTTCGTCATGTGGTACAAATTCACGTTTGCCTTTTGACGTAAACTTGATTCTTACTCTCTCTTTTATTGACATAGAAGCTGCGAGGCTACTATCTCAGTAGAAACGGCTTCTCACTCAGTTTGTGGGCTATGAGTAGCTTATGTAAAACCCATTTTAGTGCATCATTATATCTGTAAAGGTATTGTCAGCCTTTGTACTAGCTCTGGACAACCGGATAAAATATGCTCTACTGTTTCGGAAAACGTGTGACATTTTCGGCAGGTCTTCTCCGTCGCACAGCCCATCATTTCCTCCCGTACTTTATTCTAAGGATTTGCTGATATATTTCGTTCAGTGAGCAGATTGTGTAGGTTGCTCCAATTAAAGCACTCTGAAAGTTCAACTGTTTCATCAAGTCTGTTGGACACAATGTTCCCCTGCCATATGCTCTCTTTGACCTCCAGGTCCGAGGGCCTTTTGGCCAGCATCTTTTTCGCAATGTTTCGGTCTGAGGGCAATGTAAATCCGCCTTTCTGTTGTTTCAAATGAACGTCTGGGATCATTTGCTAGCTCTAAGATCATCTTCGTGTCCACAGCACATTTCTTAGTATCTTTAAGCATCGATCGTCATTCTTTAACCTCCTCAGCTTGTTGGAATTGCCCAACGGCCTGCAATTTCGGATATTTGGATGTGGTGATTCGCAAAGCAGACTTGATCTTGATTTTGTAGATGTTTGTCAGTTCCCTGAGCCCGCGGCCACCAATTAAACGGGATGCGTAGAGTAGGGTGTTAAGGTGTTGGGGATGTCTCGCTCCCTTCTTAGTTAACAGACATTTGATTTTCAATTCAACTTCATTAAGATCTTTGTGAGAGAAGTAAAGAGCTGGCATCAGGAACGTAAGTATCGACTTTCTTTCTTTCTCTCTTTCTTTCTCCCCCTCTTCATTCATTCACTCTTTATTTCATCCATCCATTCATTCATTTTCCATCCAACCATTCGTTCATCCATTCATTCATCCATCCATTCATCCATCCATTCATTCATTCATTCATTCACTCATCCACCCAACCACCCACTCATTCATTCATTTATTCACTCACTCACTTACTCAACCACCCACCCACCCATTCATTCATTCATTCATTCATTCATTCATTTTCCAGGTGTTCTTCTTATGTGGGAAGAACTGGAAAGCGACAAGATATTAATCTTGCTTCCGGGTGCTGGACCAGGGGAATTGTTGCTCATGAGATTGGTAAGTGTCACCACCGATAGTGGTCGCATTAGATAAAGCCACATTAACCAAATGAAGAAAATATTGAGCTTGAGAGCGTCAGTCAAAAGAATGAACAAGCAGAATGCTTTCCCATCATTGTTCAACGGACTTTTTTTATTTATTGAGCCAGGGAATCTTATGCATCAGCGGACGGAGGAGCAACGACTTCCTTTTCGAATCGTGTTTCATTTAGTTTCTTCTTCTCTTTAACTTACCATATGCGGTCTCCTTTCCGTAACCTAATTCTCCATACCAGTTCAGTTGTAGCTCTCGAACTTAACATTTCCAGTTTCAACGTCAGCATTCGTTTTGTCTTGTTTATTCATTGAATTGTGACTATTATCTCTTTCTCTCACCTTTTAACTACTAAATAAACCTATCATTTACCCTACTCAGACCGGGCGGTTTTTGATTTCCCCCGTCACTTAAAAGTTAAATAATTTCCAAACCTTTCAAGCTATGTGCGCCAAACTTGGCTACTTTTCCAAAACTTTATCTGGAAACATTTTAAAGCCTTTATGACGTGTACGTCAACATTGACGTTACCATGGCAACCGAAGTTTCACAGCCATGTTCAAAATTTGCATTTTTTCTATAAAAGGTTTTATTTCTATTTTTACTAATTGAATTATCATATTACACTTAATTTGGCATGATTTTATCCAATTTGTTATAACTGTCAATGTAATCTATGCCTTTTAGTGACTAATCTGAGAAAAACATGAATTTAAAAGGACCAAATGGCAGATGCTGGGTTCAATTTTCAACAATGGTCATTTCCCTTGGAATTTCTTAACTTGCATATTTTTTGCTTCCTAAGCATTCTTCAATACACAGTTCAAATTTTATATCAAGATTACTTTGATTTATACGGGTTTTAAGTAAAATAAAATACATGTAATTAATTTAAATTGGCAGAACCAAGAGGGCGGATGGTTTCACTTCCTTCTTTACTAATAAATGATGACATCATGACACCTTTGCTATTGTTAAAAATCATTAATGTGTTAGCCGACTTTATGATTTTGTCAGACAGCTTGCTATTTTGGTATCTTTCACTTCATGACTACTTTATGATGAAGTTTGGGTTCTGCCAATAAATTCAATAATATGACGTCATGATGAGTTCAAAATACGTCATTGTGTCATTCAAGTTAGATGGTGGGAAATGATGAGCACATTATTTTGTGTAATTTGGTAGATAGCCGTATCATGAGCGGGCTTAAAGTTATAGATGGGGTCCTCCAAAGGCTCCCCCTCTGGTCACAGGTAGCAAAAAAAAAAAGCCGCGTCTGAATACGGTTAAACTGATAATTTAAAGGTAGAAATTAATTGGTTGGGTTGTTGTTGATTGATTGCCCGATTGATTTCTTCGTAGGTCACGCCCGTGGTTTCTTTCACGAACAGTCCCGTCCTGACAGGGATAACTATGTGACAATAGTATGGGCAAATATACCTTCAAGTAAGTTAAGACTGAATTCATCAGGAATTGAGGAATTTCAATTTTCAGTGGACAAAAACCTTGTACCAGAAAATTTTAGACAGTACCGCATTCTTTTTTACATTTTTCAAGGGCCATAGATATAATTAGTTATCTGTAATAACACCAAAGACTATTTCTCACGGGAGCCCGAGAAAGTAAATGTCAAATTTCACAAGAATTTTTTATTGTGAAAACACAGGTAAAATTTTGAAAATTTCATGTGTGAGATGTCATTTTGTGAAATTTGACATTTATTTTCTGTGGCTCTCATAAGAAATTTTCTTTCTTGTTATTACAGATAACTAATTACATATATAGCCCTTGAAAAGTGTAAAAAAGAATGCGATCTTGTTTAAATTATTCTGGTACAAGGTTCTTGGAGGTTAAAGATGTCCTATTTAGATGAATAACAAATTAAACCATGAGATGTCAGCGTAAAACAGTTTACGTGAGCTTAGTTTCATCCCATAAAATTCTTAACTCATTTGTATGACTTCTTTTAGATAGAAAGCATAACTTTAACAAGTATCCGAGGTCTACTATTGACTCACTTGGAACACCATACGATTACAAAAGCCTAATGCATTATGGAAGGAAGGCATTCAGCAATAATGGAAAGCCCACTATTCTGGTTAAGAAATCAGGGGTATGTTCCGTTGGTTTTTTATGAGTCATAGACTCTCTCCACCGCACAGGCTCCCGCTGTTATTTCAACAAAAATTAAAAAAAAAAAATGGTAAGCGCGCGGGGGACGAGGGGAAGAGGGAAAAGGCGGCAGCCTTTCTTCCTCTCTTTCCCCTTCCCATCGTCCGCCGCGTGCGTTCTATTTCTCTCTTCCCAATCTTCCTACTAAGAGGCCTCTGCGGTGGAGAGAGAGCCAAAGAGGTAACTTAAAGGCGTACCCAAAGATAACCAAACAAAAAAAGACAAAAAATAAAAACAGGCAACAATGCACGTTAGATTGAGAAGACGCCCTCCTTTTATTGAATATCATATGTCATTTTTTAGGCACGTAGCACCTTGCCCGGGTTGTTCTCTCACCTACAATGAAGCTAAACTTTGAACAATTTTTTTATCGTCTAAGAATGTATAATTGGAGCTTTTACAGTAAAATATCGTTGGAATTTTATCATGAGACTTCATCTTGTCATAGTTTGTAGGGGAGACTGGTTATGAAAGGCTGTAAACATGAAAGATGACAACAACGGTGCTGCAGTTTATGTTGGGATCTTTCTTACCTTGCACAATCCTGTTTTAGTTGTTGACAAATTGTGACTGAAAAAATAGTTAAAAAAGGTAAATAAAAAAGGTAGGAATGCTATTTGACATTGTACACGGTCATGTCCAAGATAGCTTACTAAAATATATAACAAAGAAGTCTGAACTGGCTTCATAACCATTGCTCTTTATAAACTAGTCATGATCTCGTTAACAAAAAACGACATACCAGAACAGTTAATTAAGAAGTAAATCTAATCGTAAGTTCGTAACATTTTGGAGGGAAGAGAGATACAGTGTTAGCACAGTTTGTTGTTCAAGAAAACAGCACTATTAATGATACTACTGGGAATCGAACTCAATCTCCTTCTCTGAACGTCCGACTAGGTAGGCATTATAATGGCTCCACACTTCAATGCAATGCATCTTGAATACTGATTAGGTAAAATTTCCTGACATTGTTACCTTTTCCTTATCACAATACTAACTCTGTCGTGATTAAAACGACATTTTAAAAGCTACCTTCGATATCTCAAACTCGTGCATCCCTTAATCGACCCACTTACGTTTATTTACCTAATCTCCGACAACAAGTTTGAAATAATTTTAACATTTTTAGGCTATCATTGGTCAGCGAAATGGTTTGAGTGCAATAGATGCTGAGCAGGCGAATCTTCTATATAAGAAAGAATGCGAAAGTAAGTCAAAGGAGTATAAGGTCTCGTTGGGAATGGTGGAGAAGAGTAGAGGGGGTTGGGAGGGGTCAGTATCGCGTATTCCTTGCCTCCTACCAACATCGTAAAAGATCCAATATTCTGTGAACTTTAATGCTTTTTATTTTGCAGGAAAGGTTCTCTGCAGGGTCCAATAATGTTTACGTATTTGCCAAAGCAATTTCAATGCCATTATTCTATTTCTTACTCACCTTTTGCACATCTTTCATATTGACAATTGAATTAATTTCATTCCCTTACAAACCGATAAAATTGAAGCACGATGACCCCATTTATTATTATATTATTATTATTATTATTGTTATCGTTATTATTATTATTATTATTATTATTATTATTTACCAAGACATTCCGTATTCCAAAACAATAAAAGCAAAAGAAAATATATAAAACTGAATGGTTCTCGCGAAACTAAGGGCAGGGTGATTTGTGAATTGTATTTACCAATTTTATATTGTTGAATTACTGTCATATAGAGTTTCATACAACTCTTAATAACATGTACTTTTATTTACTCATTTATTTTCAGAGGCAGGACCAGCTCCAGGTAAGGAAGGAATTAAAAAAGGAAATCAATTAAAAGGAAAGACAATAACTTGTTAAGAAGATTCAGACTCGTCAGGGTCTTTGCAATTATTATGAGGAGGGGGCCGGGGACTCTGAAATGAGCAAAATACGGCTAAAAGTTAACTTGAACCCCCTGTACAAACTTCTATCCCCCCCCCTCCTCATGTTAAAGCCGATAATTTATGTACACCCCCTCCCCCCTTGGTCATGTAAAAATCCTTTAACATAAAAAGACCCTCAAAATTCAGGATAGGGACTCACCGGTTACGAATTGAAAGTTGACGTTTTACGATCCCAATGACCCCAGAAAATCAAAGATATCTTCATTGTTGAAGATAAAAGACCATTCCTTAGAAAGACGCTGCTGGACGAGATTCTGTAACCGAACAGGCATTTTCTCAATTTTAATTATTATGAAAAAAATATTATATATTTTTTATTAATGACGTTGATCCATATATCAGTAGATTGACTGCTGATTTTGTTTTTAATGCTGAAGAAAGAAAGTATAATTGACTTTAATTTACAGATTTACTGATTGATAATTTCCTAAAAAAATTCTAATTAGATTTAACTGTTTTGTAACGTATTTCCTTTTTCGTTTGGTCACACTATTTATCCCATGCCATACCAATAGAAAATACACCAAGTTAGAGAGCTAGAAAGCCGTTGCATATTTCACCAAAAATTTCCGGCGATACTTTCGGCCTCCACATTTTCCCGCCGAAAATAGAACGGATAACGGCGGTTGACGGATAGCGGCGGCAGGCAAAACTTTTCATTCTACCAAAATCTAGTTTCAGCACAGGTAGCCCAAGCTCGAAATATGAGCATCGGCGAACATCGGTATTGTTGCATAACATTCGAAATATAAGGATTTGTATGGGAAGAAAACCTATCGTGTCCGTAAACTACGAAAATGAAAGGATTTCAATAAAAAAAAAAAAAACAGCTTACCTTACATAAAATGTGTGTTACGTCTCTCCTGTGTGGTCAATGGGCCGATATATGGCCGTTTTTTGGGTGGTACTGTAAACGCTTTTCTCTCTATATAAAGGTTTACCAAGGTTGGGGACTCCAGCGAAGCGGTCCGACGGATCCACCGAAGGAAAACGGCCGTAAATTTGCTCGAACGGCTCCAGTCGCTTCCAAATTCCCGCCTAGGTAACACGCGATAGTTCTGCTTTTCATTCGTGATCCTACTTCAAGACGCCTTTGCACCGAGAGCGAATCACAGGTCGCCAATCTCTGCAACTTTTCCTGTCTGAAGCCATCGACAGAACCTTGGTTTGAACTCCGCGTTACCGTTGAAAGATAGCGACACGACCTAAGACTCAAATTACTCACGCTCGGGTTGGGGGACAGTCTCTTGCTCTCGTTGTTTTCTTTGTCGGGTATTGAAAGTCTAAGTCCCTACTTATTTCAAAAATACATACCGAGATTATATGGAGGAAAGACTTCGCTACTCAGTCTAAGTAAATAAAAAAAAAACCAACGTTTATTATAACCAGCACGGTATATCCTACTGTATTTACTATATGGTTTGTGGATCTCTCATTCTTTGTTCAAACACTACGTAAATGTTGCTGAACTTATATATTAAAAATACTGTTTAAAATAGGTACATATCAGAAATTAACGATTAACCTTCACTTAAAGAATGTAGAAATTACCAATGGCTCAACGACGCAACAAGAGCACAGGGATACGACAGGGCACGTTTCAGATGTGATAATGCACTAGCAACTAAATGGTACAGATTATCAGGAAGATCAGGAAACCAAATGCCCACCTCATGTGTCCCAATTAACCGCTGTGGAACCCATGCACCAGGTTGGCTTTCAGGACGTCATCCTTCCGCTGGTCAAATCAGCACTGTCAAAGTTTGTTTTCACTGGTATAGGATGGTTGGTCGTAGTAGGCGTGATGATTGCTGCCGCTGGCAGACTTTCATCCGTGTCCGCAACTGTGGTGGATTCTTCGTCTACCAATTCAGAAGACCACCCGTTTGCCGTTTGCGTTACTGTGGAAATTCAGGTTAGGAATAAAGGATAAAATAATGGATTACATAAAAAGATTATTAATTAAAAGCTTTAAAATTGTTTGTTTGTTTTCTTGCCTTCAGTTTATTGCGTTCGAGGTACGAGGACGCAACCCCTAATTTGTGTTCGGGGTTCTGTGCATTATTGGGTGTCCTGTGCAACTAATAAGGGAGGTTTTTTCGAGATTGCATTTGTCGTCGTCGTCGACACACATTTGCCTCGCTTTGAGGCGTTTCCTTACGTTTTGCCTCACTTTGACGCGCTAACTCACTTGGTGATTCGTGCGTCCTCAAGCGTTTGCTGAGGTCTTTTATTCTGTCTTCGTAAAGCGTTCATCTTTTAAAAGTTGACTGAATCTTCGTAAAGCGTACATATTTCAAGAGTTTGCTGAAGGTCTACTATCGACCTGTGTTTGCTGAATCTTTCAAAACGTTCATCTTTCAAAAGTTTCGGCGGCCGTTGTGCCACCAAGTAAATCTACAGAGTTGTGTAGCTCGGCGGCCGTTGTGCCACAAAGTAAATCTACCGAGATGTGAAGCTCGGCGGCGCCGTTTCGTCATGACTTGTGGTATTTTCGGCACCGTACAAACGAACATTTTAGGTCTATGTTATTTATTCGGAAAAACTAATGAACAGCCCACAGTAGCTCCCCTCAAGCCACTGAAATCAACACACTCGACCAAACTACTGCACTAATTGAGACGGACCATACGATAACACTAGCCTTCAAGGCTTTTTCTTAATGATGCACAGTTTGAATAGAGGTTTCGCTGTAAGCAATCCTTACGTTTAAAATATGCCATGATCAAATTAAAGCCCGGTTTCCATATGATCGCTACCATCGTTGTGATCGCTCCGATCGCTGAGAAAAAAAAAAACTTCAGCAATGGCAGCGATCATAGCGATCATCAGTGAAAACACTCTCCAGCGATCGCAGAGACAACAATCACTTAGATATAAAAAGTTCTATCTCAGCGATCGTTGTAGCTGCGATCGCTGGAGAGTGGTTTCCATATCACAGCGGTCGTAGCGATCATATGGAAACCGGGTTTAATCTATCGCAATAACCATCCACCATTCCTCCTCAACTGCTACCTGTACGCCTTACAAACATATCGAACGCACTCTTCTAAGCTCCGATTACTCCTAGCTCTAGGTTCATATGTTCAGGGAGGGGTTTTCCCTACATTTCTATAGAGCTATAATTTAACGGCTAACAGGAGATTCAAACGCTTGGGAGAAATCACTTGAACTTCAACATTAAGTTGAATGATCAAACATATGAGGCAAAAAAAGTAGTATAAATAACCTAGATTTTATCGTATGCAGTTCAGCTCAGTGACACCGTTTATTTTAGTGAAACGCATCACCTTTAGCAAAAACACCGTGGTATGAGACAGAGTAGGCTTACGCGTTGTACAATTAAAGTCACTGTCAAAAGTATTTAACTTACTTGTGGGAGCCTAAAAGTAACAAAAACAAAATTCTTATTCTTGAAAAATGTGCTTTTGGCCTCATGTTCTTCGGTAATTTTTATGAGAATGGTTACTTGTATTCATTTGTCGTACACAACTTACAAACGAAAATCTCTGGAAAACTCCCCTTATATTTAAATGGTGACAATTCTCCACAGAGAACTAAAGCGCAAAGTTGAGAAAGTTAAGCATATGAAGTTGGAGGTCATGCGGCTAAAGACCAAACACAATATGAACTTCCAGCCTGAATTAAACCATAACTGATCAGTCCACGTTAATCGTTAATTTTTTGTGAAGAATAAGGATTGCGGGAGGGAGAGGTGGGGGGCGGCTTAATAGAGAGGGGGGGCTTATTAACTTTCCTCCTTTGAAAAGGAGGGGGGGGCTTATTAGAGAGGGGGGCGGCTTATTTGATAGGGAAGGCTTAATAGAGGATTTACGGTACTTGTTTTTTTGTTTTACAGGTGCCGCACCGCTCCCACCACCAGGTAATACTTTCACTCTTATTAACGATATCAGTTAAACAAATTAATAAATAAATAAATTAATTAATTAATTACTTATAACCGATTTACATTTACATAGTGTTTCTTTCTCAACCTGATTCTTGGTCGAATTGGAATTTGGAAATGTTGGTTTTAGGGGAGAGGGGAAAACCTTAGTACCAGGAGAAAAACCTATCGGAGCAAGGGAGAGAACCAACAATAAACTCAACCCACGTATGGCGTCGGCGCCTGGATTTAGTCCCGAGCCACACGTCATAGGGTGAGAGCCAAGTGCTGTCAACACTTCGCCATCCTTGTTTACCGAACAAAGGGAATGAATATGCTCTATAGACGACTTTTTTTCCCTTTAGTTGAAGCTAAAAAAATAGATTCTTTATGTTTGCAGAGATCCATGCCACTCTTTCTATGTGAAATCGACGATCGTCATTACTTCAAAAGCGACAAAATGCAAGAGATTTTAATTTGATGAAATTTATTTTTAATACTCAATTTTCGTCGCATACAAACATGAAACTAAGGCTGTTGTGAACACAACAAATAAAAAAAAACAAAAATTATTACCAACAACAGAAACAACAGTACTAAAAAGTGGCAAAAAAAAGATGTAGAAGAGATGCGATGGTGCAGGACCAGAAAGAAGCATGGAAACCTCAAGAGACAGTCCACCGAAAGAGAACCTCTCTGTAAAGTTAATAAAAACAAGAAAAAACCCATTTGCCTGATTTGTTCTAGAATATGAGCTCTTTGTTTACCGTTTATTGTTGCCAATTTTTAACTGACATGTCATGTTAATTTACTTTTAAAACATAAAGAAAGAAAAAAAACACTGCGGCTACTTACAGGACTTGTCATCCTATTTCCTATTTCTTTTATTCCTTGGTCAATCTTCATGTAAAGAATGTAGAAACTACCAATATCTCAACGACGCAACAAGAGCGCAGGGATACAACAGGGCGCCTGTCAGATGTGATAATCCACTAGCAACTAAATGGTACAGATTAACAGGAAGATCAGGAAACCAGATGCCCACCTCATGTGTCCCAATTAACCGCTGTGGAACCCGTGCACCAGGTTGGCTTTCAGGACGTCATCCTTCCGCTGGTCAAATCAGCACTGTCAAAGTTTGTTTTCACTGGTATAGGTTGGTCAGTCGTAGTATACGTGATGATTGCTGCCGCTGGCAGACGTTCATCCGTGTCCGCAACTGTGGTGGATTCTTCGTCTACCAATTCAAGAGACCACCATTTTGCAGTTTGCGTTACTGTGGAAAGTGAGGTGGGTAATTATGATATAATACAAAATTACGGTGAAAAAAAACACTGCAAAAACCGTGTACGATCATTCTTGCTTGTCGGATCCAAAAAGATCGTGATCAGTCAAAATAGATCAAATTGAAAACGTTACAGTCAAGACGACTTTTACAGGGACTGATCAAACAACGTGAAATAGAGTTTAGTTGCGATATTTCGACTGGCCAATACCAGTCTTTATCAGGTTTATTGAGATATCACGAATTTACAGAAATATATATGAAGTAAAATAATGACCGGAAATTACATATAATATGACGTGGTATGGTGTGGCTACCTAAAAAGACAAGATAACCAAAAAAAAATAAAAGAATACTATTAATATATAGTTACAGTTCATCACGTTAATTAATGCCCAGAGACCCAATTGTCTTAGCTTTGTGGATAAGGTGGGCTTCGCGTGCTTTCCTGAAAGAATCACGCCCATTTTTAAGTTTTTCAATAGGAATCAAAAGCATATGATTGTCGGAATGATTAACGGTTAGAAAGTGTTCTGAAACTGCGGTATGGATGTAATTGCCAGTACGGTTGAGTATGGGTCGTCTGTGTTCATTAAAACGGTCTTTGAGGAGAAGTTTAGTTTCTCCAATATCCTGTAGATTACACAGGCGACATTGAATCAAATAGATAACATTAAAAGCTTCACAACTGCACGTGATATGAGATTTGATTTGGTGGATCTCACCTGTCGAATGAAAAGTGTACTGATTACGTTCATGTTCAATATAGGGACAGGTGGTGCAATTCCTTTTGTTGCACCAAAAGGAACCGGGAGTGGGTCGGGAGTTACTGGTATCGGTACTGTTAGTTAACTGGGATCCAACGAGGATGTCGCTAATATTTTTACAACGGCGATAAGCTACTAACGGAAGGTTTTTAAAAACATTTCTACCACGATCTGATGACTACAGCGCGTTAGAATGCTTGTGAATGATATGCGCAAGGTCAGGTAATGCTGGATTATGAGTAATGACGAAAGGGGTGGTTTCAGTCTGTGTCTTGGGTTTTTTGGTAAGTGCGTCAGTGCGACTGTATTAATGAACTCTTACCAACCATTTCCAGCATGGTTAATCTCTCGCTCAGTAGTGGTCATTTTCCTGACATTTGGAAAGAGGGTTTAGTGAGACCAAAGTTAAAGAAAGTCAACTTGGATTTGATAAAGAAAAACTACCGGCCCGTCAGCAATCTCGCATTCCTTTCAAAGATCACTGAAAAGGCAGCTGCACTACAAATCTCTGATCACGTGTCATTCAATCAGATGTTTCCAGAATTTCAATCAGCCTACCGCAAATATCACAGCACGGAAACTGCCTTACTGCGCATGCGCAACGACATACTCGTCAGCATGAACAAACAACGAGTCACATTACTAGTGTTCCTAGATCTAAGCGCTGCCTTTGATACAGTAGACCATGATATATTACTGCGGCGCCTGGAATACAAATTTGGAATTAAAGATCAAGCAGTAACGTGGTTTAAATCCTATCTGTCGAACAGATCCCAGCGTATTGTAATCGGCAGTGCAAAGTCAGACAGTTTTGATCTGAAGTTTGGCGTGCCACAGGGCTCTTGTCTCGGCCTAATGTTGTTCTTCCTTTACACTAGTGAGCTTTTTGATGTCATTAGCCAGCACTTGCCAACGGCGCACAGTTATGCCGATGATACCGGTATCTATTTGGCATTCAATCCAAACGATGATTCCGATCAAGACGCCGCCATTGCAGCAATGGAAGCGTGCCTCTGTGACATCCGTAGCTGGATGATCAATGACAAACTCATGATCAATGGTTCCAAGACTGAGTTTATGCTCATTGGGACGAAGGCGCAGCTACAGAAAACTAAAAGCGCCACTCTAACTATTGGCGAATCCATCATCTCTCCTAGCATGGAACCCCTTAGAAACTTAGGGGCCTAGTTTGACTGCTATTTCAACCTGAATTTTAACATAACCAAAACTTGTAGGAGTGCTTTGTTTCATCTACACAATATTAGACGCGTCAGAAATATCTAAGCATAGAATCTGCCGAGAAATTAGTGCACGCTTTCATCACAAGCAGATTGGACTATTGTAACTCACTTTTATACGGACTACTCCACTGCGCCCTCACTAAACTGCAGCGTGTTCAAAACGCAGCTGCAAGAGTTCTATATCTAGCACCACGGTTTTGCCATATCACACCAATATTATACGAATTACACTGGCTGCCCGTGACGTTTAGAATATAATTTAAGGTTATTATAATCACTCAAAAGCCAACATTTCCAAATTCCTATTCGACCAGGAATCAGGTAGACGAACAACCATTATATGGATGTGCTACCTGCAAATCGTTATTTATTTATTTATTTTATTTATTTATTTTGGATCTGCAGTCCAGATCATGAAAATATCGTCGATAAATCTAAGCCACAAGTATGGTTGATGGGGTGAGTTAAGGAGAGCGTCGCGTTTAAATTTACCAAGAAACAAATTAGCGTAGGAAGGAGCCATGCGCGTGCATACTCAACCCTACTGGTAATTACATCCATACTGCAGTTTCATAAACTTTCTAACGAGTAATCATTCCGACAATCATATGCTTTTGATTCCTATTGAAAAACTTAAAATGGGCGTGATTCTTTCAGGAAAGCAGGCGAAGCCCACCTTATCTACAAAGCTAAGACAATTGAGTCTCTGGGCATTAATAAACGTGATGAACTGTAACTATATATAGTATATCTTTTATTTTTTGTTATCTTGTCTTTTTAAAGTAGCCACACCATACCACATCATATTATAATGTAATTTCCGGTCATTATTTTACTTCATATATATTTCTGTAAATTCGTAATATCTCAATAAACCTGATGAAGACTGGTATTGGCCAGTCGAAATATCGCAGCTAAACTCTATTTCACGTTGTTTGATCAGTCCCTGCAAAAGTCTTTATGATATGTTATCAGTCTAAATAAAAATCATCACCATCACTATCATCGTCATCATCTGCATCATCATCATGCTTCGACTTCTTTCGAGCGTATTGCCAAATCGTCTCTCTCGTTACAGGGTCTTATTTGCTTCCTGTTTCAGTTTAATGTAATGAATAGCCTACCGCCTGTTAAGTTAATAGCTCCCTTAAGTTATTTTTAGCATGGATGTGGTATTTCTTCATTATTATTATCATCATCATTAGCATTTTTTAGCATGAACATTAAAATTAGCATTATTATTATTATTAGTAGTAGTAGTATCATTGTTACTATTATTTATCATATTTTTTTTAGTAAGCTTATTACAAAAACTCATCAGCCCTTCTTTGTTTGTTCTCTGCAGATTAAGATGCACATGAGTGAGATCTCACTATATTATACTTGTATGAGTTGTTGCTTTTGCTTTAATGTAAGGTTAAAACTTGCCACCAAGGGCTTAGTTTGTCCACTAAGGATATGCCAGTCGCTTTTTGTATTTTTGAATTTAGAAAGATTGAATAGGAATGTAGTTAATAGGCGAAGGGGATTCATGGGCAGGGACGCAGGAATAATTCGCCACTCCATAAAGTACGAGGAGAGTGGGTACAAACATTTTTAGGTAGGAACGTATGGGTGGATAGACGTTAGCTGCGATTAGTTAATGGTATCTTAAGGAAACCTAAAATAATCAGTGCCTTAGCTGTTGTCCACCCGACAATCCCAGAAAACTTTGCGTCAAAGGCTTGTTCCAAAACTATAACAGCCGAATAGAAACTAGTCAACAAAACGTGCGTATAATCATGCATTTCTCTTACGTCATTATTGAGTTATTTTTATAACATTTTTTGTGATTTCTAGTGGCATGATATAAAATGAGTTTAGAATTTAAGTAGTTCTGTTTTTGAAGTTGTTTTCCCAGCTTGACAAACATGTGCAATCTAGACTTTTGTGTTAATAAAATTTTGCTCGGCAGTAAATGTTCTGTTTTGTTCCTTGTTCGGCACATAAATGTAAAGTACTTGTCGTAAGTTTGACCTCGCGTTTATTATTTCCGTGCTTTCAGCAAAGCGAAGTATTTCAGTATAGTAATTATCGTATAGTAATCTCGTACCCAAATCTTTTCAGCGTAAGACAGAGTGAGATCTGGGTAAGAGATTTCTACAAACTAGACTGAAATAATTTGTTTGCTGAGATTAGTTGGTAGAAGACTGTTTAGACTCGGGATGATGAAAGCCCCCTCAAAGGGACACCAACGTGGCGTCTCCATACAAAGCCTTATACATTTCGGTAAAACATTTTCCCTAGTTTCCTTCATATGAAATACCGCACCGACCTGATTCTTGGCGAGGCCTTTTGCATATTTATCTCCTTTCATTTCCCAGATTCTGGACTTTCTGTATTGAATGGTTTCGATTTTAATTTTTGATGGTGTGATAGTGAAAACAGAGAATAAAGTATGATATCCTTGATACATCTTATCAATCGATCCAGAGTAGTTTAAAAAACGGCTTTACTACAAATAATTTCCAGGCATGATGAAGACAATAAGTATATATCAATTAAAAAATCGGGCAAAAAACTCTCATCGAGGACTCTACACAGCGAGTCGAATCTGCTATCCTTCGATCCGCTATATTAGATCGAACGAAAAATACCAGTCGCTATTTTTCCACTTCCGCGTGACTCGCTTCATTATCAGCATCATAGTACACTTTAAATAACGACTGGAGATGCGATCTGGCCTGGGATTATTTTCTACAGCATTTCTAATTTTTGGAACAATACACGTATGTTGGCTTAGTGCTCTGAACGAGGAAGTGTGTATTCTCGTTATACTCCTATACGCGTGTGGTTGGCTATTAAAAATAAATAAATGAAATAAAATCATAAAGTTCATTGAGTAGCATAAAATAAAAACAGCGCGCGATTAACTAGATTGGCTGCATGGCCAACGTTGTTCTGATCAGTTATAGCTACCTAAATGCACATCGTCATTAATGGTAAGCTGTGATGAAAAAAGCACATTACTGTACATGTGCCCTGATTACGTACGTTTGAATGAGTAGTTATCATGCTCTTCCAGTCATTTTATTTCCTGTAAGATATAACCGTTTGCGTCCTAAGTAAGTGCAAAAATGGATTTTTGGCTATAAATGGTCAGAAACGCTTACTTTTTTCATATAAGGAGTCGCCATGGAAATACCTGCGTCACATTTGCGTCATAGCAGAGGTCCACGCGCGCGCAGTACGCGAAGCGGAGCACCATGGGTAAGAAAATTTGGTGGTCTACCCATTCGAGAAATTTTGATAATCACGTGACCGTACGCCCGACCGACCGTCCGTCCGCACCACAGGCATACCAATGTAAAATAACTCAACCAACAGGTATGGCAACCCAAATGCAATTCGAGGTTATTTTGGAGGGAAATCGCATAGCCGCCCGCGTCTTGTGAAGCAGAGAGAACAACAGAGTCAATAAAGACGAAAACGGAAAGCGGAAATTGTTTCTGTATCCTTGTTGTCTAAAGTATATAGGTTAGATTCACTTTCATATCCACAAATTTGGAATATAGAGAAAAAATAAAGTTGGCGACAGGCCAGCGGAGCTCAACGAGAAAAAGAGCGACAGAGAGCCAGAGTAGAAGATAAGGGGCTATTTGTTGGAAAAACAACATGAAAATTTTTTAGCGGCGGTGAGAAACTGAGAAATCCTCGCGGCCACCAAGGTGCAAATGAGCGAGTGAAAAAAAGTGAACAACAACAGGTACGACATTTCCTCCATAAAACGCGTAATTAGGAAGTTTCTGGAAGTTTCACGTGGTCGTACAAAACAAGGGCAAAGAAATGTAGAAACAAAAGGGTGCTGCTTGTGCAAAGTTGTTGTTTTTTTTTGTTGATTAGACCTATTGTTGTTTTTTCACCGTTCTCGTTGCCTTCGCCGTTTAGCATAACATGATTTTTTATTTTGTTTGAGCAAACTATAAATATAATTGAGAGCTTCGCTTTTAGCCCCGGCTAAATCTATATATTATGTTTGTAAAATGTGAAGAATGTCATGCACATCAACGGCCGCGCGGTTCGTTTAGCGGATTCATGGACTTGACTGTTGCAAGTTCATGGCGTTATAAGTGTTTTTTGAGGCCACTTTCCTCTGCAGAAGCCCCCATGCTGGTATCATTAAGCTGGAATGTGGCAACCTCACTGTGAGTGACGAGAGCCAGGAAAGTATACACGTATACACTCCTGTGGGATACACAGTATCGTTGTTTAGACTTGTTACAAGTCGACCTCTTGGCGAGCGGAGCGAGCCTTTTTTCGCCGACCGCGGGCGACGAAGTCGCGAGAAGTCCTTGGGAGGTACTCTGATTGGTCCAATCTATAGTCCAGTCTATATCGTTGTTTTGAGGTCCTGTCTAGCGATCATCCAAACAAGGTGCTGAAGTCCCATAGGGATAGCCCTACCCACCGGAAATCACTATCAAGCGAATAAGAAGAAGCAATTGCGTTAATTAGTGGATAGAGATTTATCCAGGGGATAGCGTTAGTCCTGGGGGCGTTAGTCAACTTTTCGAACATTCAGCATCTCAGTCACTCTCCTCCGCCGACTTATCCTGGTCGACCAGGAAAGCGGAATGTGATACTCGACCTTTCTCGTGTCATTTTTATATATCATGTCTATGAGCGATGAAAACATCATAAATCTTAGTGCCTCTTACATTTAAAATATTCTAAATCGTTATAAATCCGAACTCTAATTAAACTTTCTTACCATACCAGTAGCGTAGAAGTCGTTCATGGCCAAGTAATCTTTCTTTTATGATAATATTCAATATATAGTTGTTGTTCCGTTTTTTTCTTACTTAACTTTTATTTTGCTTTGTTTCATTTGTCATTGTATTGACTGTTTTGGTACTGAAATCTTCATGTCGAAGATAAAGTCAATAAAGTTGTTGTTGTTGTTGTTGTCGTATCATCGCGGGAGCCTGTAGCCTTCACTTTCTTTTGACTCGTCCCGCAATCCTATTCAATGTTCGTGGGACAGGAACGTCTACTTGCGAGGCTTGGGAATCCAGGGAGCCCATGGTCGCATTGTGGAAATAGCCGGGGTGAGCTACTTTGTCCACACGGACCAAGAGGACTGGGTCTGCCAGAAGAAATCATGAGTAGTCTAATAACCATATTCAAGTTCTTGAAGAAATTCATCAGGCTAGTAAAGTTAATGAGTCGATTTAAATGTTCTTAAAACATAGCCAGTCTTAACGTCTTAGTGATACTGACAGTTGTGGATGACATCCTAGAAATCATTAAGAGGGGAAAGGTGGAGGCTCTGACATATCATCTCAAGACAAAACAAACAGCATCAAATTCACGCACGAACCAGAGAAAAATGGCCAGATCCCATTTCTGGACACCCTTATCACCAGGAGGGAGGATGGATCCATCAAACTACTGATTTATAGGAAAGCCACACACATAGACCAGTACCTGTCGTTTCAATCGCATCATCCACTTCAGCACAAACTTGCTGTCATACGGACGTTATTGGAAAGGAGTGACAGCATCGTCACGGAAGAAGAAGACCGTAAACAAGAGGAAGAACACATAAGAACAGCCCTCTATACATGTGGTTACCCGAATTGGGCGATAAAGAAAATCAAAGAGCAAATGAACAGGAAGAAAGCTATGAGAAAAGATAAATCCAAGAAAGATAAAGCACAAGAAAAATCAAGAGGAGTGGTGACTTTCCCATATGTCCACTCATTCACGGAGAAAATACGTATATTCACCAAACACAGGGTAGCCACAGTGGTTAAACCTCAAACCACCCTCAGACAGGTTTTAGTTCACCCGAAGGACAAAGTTGAGAAGCAAAAAAAGGCTGGAGTGGTGTACAAAATTCCGTGCAGCCAATGCGAAAAGGTATACATCGGTGAAACAGGGACACAGCTGGGAACCAGGATCACAGAACACAGAAAGGAAGCAGAAAAGATCTCTGACAGAAATTTCACAAGATCCACCCGCTGAGCTTCTACCAATGAATACCATAAATCAGCCATAACAGACCACGTCTGTCAGAACAATCATATTATGAATTGGGAAGCAGGTGAAATAGTTGAGCAGGAAAGCGACAAGTTTAAGCGATGGATCAAGGAAAGCATATGTATTAGATCAAACACTCCTACTATGAACAGGGACGAGGGAGCCTATCAGCTTTCTCCCATATGTACACAAGTGATCTCCACCCCCCAAACCAGGGGGGAGGGGGCGTCTACAGAGTGACTTTGCGCGTTTATCGCAATAATTAACACCTTCAGAAGCCTATTTAAGGCTTCTGACACTTTTAATGTTTTTCAAGTTTTGATAAAGATGGCTGACAGTCATCGTAACTGCCAGCATCACTAAGACGTTAAGACTGGCTAAACGAACATTTAAATCGACTTATTAACAAGTTTAGAAAGGAACAAAATTTCGTCGTCGCTTGTTTATGTCCTCTCAAAAAAGAAAAAATTGGGCAAATTCACAGGCAATTTCACCTCGCAGTCGTGCAAAACTGGCAAAGAAATGTACAAAAAATGAGTGAGATGCACACGCAAAGTTGTTGTTTTGCCTTCTAAACCTGTTGTTGTTTTAGACGTTCTCGTTGCCGTTCGCGTCGTTGGATGGCAAAGTCCCCACTAAATCGCAAACCGCGTGACGAATGTGGTGTTTTGTAGCGCAGCATGCAATCGCTCTCTTTCTTTCTATTCATGCTATTTTCGTTTCGCCCGTGAGCAAGAGCACATTAGGACTGGAAACCAATTGTAGCAATCCGGAGGAAGGTCTGGGAACTAGTAAACTGCCGAACAAGATGTCGGAAACAACGTGTGTGATATAGCGTAGGTCGATACTTTCTCTTTAAAATGGTGAGTATTCTGGCTTTCTACAACTTCCTGATGCTTTTGTGCCGCGAAGGGTGATCAAAGTATTTCTCTGCAGGCGAGATTTATAGCTCAAATCATTATTGTTGGCGCTCAAGTTGTTGGTCGGGCCTTTACACAAGCTCTTCGCCAGGAGTTTCAAAGTAAGTTCAAGTGATGCAATCGATCACTGGAATGTCTTCACCTATTTTTTTTGTTGGATTGGCTCGCGAAACGAAACAAGTATTGTTCTTTGTGAGCAACCATTAGCTATCATTTAGCTACCTGATCAAGCAAATTAACTGTTAGTTGAAAATGTCAATGAATTTATTGAGATGATGGAAGTTCCATCGAATGCTGATGCAAATTATGCTTCAAACGAATTGTGCACAGTATTAGAGAGTACGCTGTTCTAGGGAGATTTTTTTATTACTGTTAAATTGGTATGAAGGTCTTTTTCCCAAAAACCTTTAGTGAATATCTAGGGGTCTCAAACCAGTCCAACATAGACACTCCGCCTTGCTGTGGGAGATGATTAAACTTAAGGTTAGAGAGTCATCAATTTTTTACGGAAATGAAAAAGCTAAGTCTAGGCGAACGGACGAAACCAAACAATACGATACGATCACCTACCAAGAGAAAAAAATAGATGGCACGATGTCCCCCATTTTAAAAGGGGAATTGGAGCAAAAACTGATTGAGGCAAAAGAGAACTTGGAAAACATGTACGAATATAAAAACCAGGGAACTATCTTACGGTCCAAAACCCGCTGGTATAACGAAGGTGAAAAAAATTTAAAATACTTTTTCAACTTAGAAAAACGTCACTTCAAGCGCAAAGTTATAATCTCGGGGAATTGCATTTCTCTGATGCTGTAGCCATCTCCATTGCAAATGTTGGCGATCAGATTATCTGGCTTAATTCATTGATAAGAATTGACAATCAGCCTGTATTCTGTAAACACTGGATGCATCATGGTGTGTGCAAAGTTACTCATCTATTAGGTGAGGGTGGGAACCTCCTCAGATATGATGCATGAAATCATATTTTCAGGAGTTAAATTGGTTCGAGTATTGTAGTATAGCTTCAGCTGTTAAATCACTTAACAATAAGGTGCAAAATGAACTGACATATGAGGTTGTTTCCACTGAGGGAACATCTATTACTGAATTAACAGCTAAAAGTAAAGTTAACAACTTTATTTATAAGTCGCTACTGAGAAAAAGAAGCTCTACACCCATTAGAAGCCAAGAGAAGTGGCTCAGTGACCTTCAAGTCGAAAATGCAAGTGATATTGATTGGAAAGATGCATACACAATCGCTTTCCACTGTACGGCTTCTACAAAATTAAGAACTTTTCATTATAAGTTTTTGCATCGGAGGATTGCTACCAATGATTTTTTAAAGAAAATAAATTTAAAGCAATCGGACAAATGCTGTTTTTGCCAAAGGGAAATGGAGACTATATCTCATCTATTTCTGAGATGTTCGGCAACAATTGCTTGTTGGAACGATGTTAAACAATTCTTAATTCAAAAGGGCCTCAAGAGTACTGCACTAACCGATCTGCATCTGATGGGACTCTCTAAATTTGCACCCTCTACCGCCATTGATCTCGTTCTTCTTATTGGGAGACATCATAAATACTCGAGCAAACTTGCAGGTATGTCTCCCTCCATGACTCTTTTTAAGGGCAAACTAAATGTCGTCATTGAAATGGAAAAACAAGAAGCACTCCGCTGTAATTCTTTCACCATCTTTTCAAACAAATGGAAATTTTTTCTTATTAAAATTTGTTGCTTGCACTGGTTACCCTTTAGCTATAGCTAACCGTTTTGACTTAGCCATGTGTCCTGCAAAGTTGAGCCACCCACTGTCCACCGTTCACTGTCCTTTCCTTTTATTATAAGTAGCTAAGCGAATTCAAGCATAAATGTAACCTCAGCTATTTTTATGTTTGTTTCGTCAAGTTGTAATATGTATACATTTTGTGTGATGTAAATTTTAAAAAAAAAAACATAGACACTCTGCTAACTAACTGTTCATCCTCGGAGACCCAGGGGCAGACAGGAAATAGACCTTGTCACGGTTTTCGACGCCATCTTGACGAGTAGGCCTGAACGCATGAGAAATTACAGTGATTGTATGAGAATCTAATGTCGAATAATTTCCCTAAGACGGCTGTTCTGAGAAAAATATCAATTATAAACTAAAGCTACTAAGCAAAGGATTGTCCTAAAAAATTTTGGGGGTGTACCTGTGCTTAAATTTCTCCAGAGGCTTGCTTTAGATTTTCCATATATTTGTCTGTAATTTTCCCGGGACTTTCTTACAGACAAATGTATAGAATATTTAAAAAAGTGGTTCTAGGTCTTCCAATGTATGTAACGCCCTCAAATTTTTTCAGGAGAATCCTTAGGAGTGAAGCTTTAGTTTACAAATCATATTTTTTTTTAGAACAGCCGTTCCACGGAAATTATTCAACATTATACTCTAAAGTCGAGATTGCTCTGAATCTCTCGATTTAAGAAAAAGTTTTCTTATTATATGAGAAAAATTTAAAACAAATCATAGGATAAGAACTCTTTTTTCTGTTATTCAAACAGGCAGTTTAAATTTACGAGAACAAAATCTTATTCTATAATTTGTTTTAATTTTTTTTTCTTAAAATAAGAAATCTCGAATTTAGAGTGGCAGTCAGTCGGGTTGGGAGAAGCAAGTGCATCACACTTTTTTGTACATTTCTCTGCCGTCAACTGCGCGACTACCCTTGAAAATGCCTAATTTCGTGTTTTGTGAAGGACGTAAACAAGCAATGACAAAATTGATTCTCTTCGTGAACTTGGATATGGTTGTTAGAAATTAAGCTCCAGAAGAGTGCTCTTGCATTTTGACAAAATAAGCGAGTTGGAATAATCACGATAGAAACTGAAAAAAAGTGAATTCCCTTTTCCATGCAACGTTTTTGTGGTTGTCAGCCATCTTGGTAACTTTTAAAAACTCCCTAATATTTACGCAAGAAGTGACCGATGCAAGCATGAATACCTGTTGTAAGCTCAAGCTTGTTTTTTTGAAAAAGATGGCGATTTTATATCAAACTGAAAGTATCCTGACTGCGTGCATGTCTTTGGTGCATGAGCCAGACAATCCGTGATTGAAACAATGGCCGTCGTGTACAAACTCACGAAAAGAACTCAGGAGAAACGCTGATTGGGCACAATAATACAAAGCATTTTTTGTGCCCAATCAGGAGCCGGCATGCGCTTGAATTTTTGGAAACAGTTCTGTGAGAGTTGGAACCCAGGGGCTCTTTTGCCCATACTTGAAGACTTTCGTCGCGCCCTTTCTCCCGACCTGACTGACTGCCCCTCGGTCTCCGAGGATGACCAATGTTGTGCCATCATGTACATGTACATCTGTACAGGTGGAGTCTTCAGTCCAGGAATTTGGTATAACAACTCTAATTTGTTTTTTGTCAAATACAGCGAGTTTTCAGCATGCATAATAAATGTAATTCATGTGGTGCCATGAGAAAATCTTTTGAGTAACCTTGTAGCTGAATTTTCTCTTTTTAAAGCAGAGGGTGATATGTTAATAATTATCTGTGGGACTCTTGGAAACAGTACCAAATCTACCAGTCACCCATATTACTGGTCATCAAGTCTCCCCAACATTGATTTTTAAGCTCACAGCATGGATTCTGTTGAGCATCATTTTTGCTTGCCTTTCATCGTTGCCAAAAATAACTCACTTAATGACCAGGGACTGGGTCAATTTTGTGCATAAGGAAGGGAGTGGGGGGAGATTGATGTGGGGGTGGGGGTACTGCAGGAAAGAACCCTTAAAATAGAACACATTTAAGATCTCCAGAGTTTGGAATCCCTGATAGGGGACCTGCCAATCTGTTTGTGTTTTTCATCTCAGTCAATTCTTTGATTGTGGTTGTTCATGACCGTCGGGTAGCAGCAGTGGTTTAGGCAGTGGTACAACACATCATGTAATATCACACCAACTGTCCTTTTTCGTTGTTTCCATTTGTTTTCTTTTTGGTCAAGATAACAGGAAAAAATTTAACTTTTTTGTTTTTTTTTTCCACTCATCCTCTAAAACCTGGTAAAACATGGTTAAATTAGCCCTTACAAAATCACAGAATTTGCATAATTTATTGCACAATAGACTTATCACACAATATGCCCTGAAAATGCTGCATAATTACCGATTTTTTTATTGCGCCTTAATTGAAGGCCTGGTTTATGTAGTGCTGTTGTTGTCTTGACTTTAGGTGGAGCAGCAGCCCAAAGAGCATCAAAAGGGGCACAGGAAGGTGCTAAAAGAGCTGCAGCAAACAGTGTTTCAGGACTTAATTTGCAGGTTAGTTCAGCTACATTTTTAAAGGGTATATCTAGACATCAAACACCTAAACATAATTTACTATTGCAGTGAAACCTTTCCTTTGGGACACCTCTATTCAAAGGACACCCCCATTCAGGGGACACAAATTTGGTTCTGGAGAAACACCCGTATAATTGTTTTATCTATTACCTCTGTTGAAGGGACACCTCTATTCAGGGGAAAAGGGACACTTTCTGGGCCCCGAAACCTGGCTTTAACCTCCATTCAGGGAACACCTTAGCACTCAAAGAGTGACTGACTACAAAGAGAGTTGATATCTTTCAGTGTGTACACTAATGGCAATTATGGAAGCTTTCACAAACTGAACCATCTTACTTAAATAATTGATGTAATGCACTTTTGTCAATTCAAGAATAAGAATAAGAACAATCTTTATTATGCTTTTGTGGATGTAGATGGTTTATATAACAATCTGTACACTTACTTACAATAAGAGATTAATTAAATGTAATGAAAATAACATGCAAGCTTGGAAGCTAAATGAACCAGTTGGTTTTCTTGTTAGCGCCCTGAACAATTACGGTTCTAGGTAGCAGGTAAAGTCAAAAGAAATACAACGAGAAAAAAAAATTAAGAACAAAAAACAAAGAAGGAACAACTTACAAGAAGTATGTTGCCTCATCAGCAATTAGACAAAAGTTTATATCGTTTGTTGTTCTGACAGTATACAGTTGTACACAATTTTATCCTGAAATGCAGACGCTCTTGAGTTTTTTTAAAATGAGTTGGAAGGTCTCTCCAAAATGTCCGTAACCATAAAAGAGATTGATTGTTTGCCCATTTGTCATAGTTGTTTAACTGAGAGGTAATTCCTTAATTTCGTTAACTATTATTCCAGTGTTTCGATATATATGGGAACAGACAAATGATACGTGATATTTCCAGCTTAAAGACTCGTTGATCATAACACCTAGAGCAGAGATCAATCTATGATGAATTTTTTTTTAATGTTGTCTTTGTTTTTTAACTATTAACAAAACCCCCTGCTAAACCTCTATTCAGGGGGCACCTCTATTCAAGAGACAATTGCCTTGGTCCCAAGGCTGTCTGCTGAATGGAGCTAGAGATTTCACTGTTACAATTTTAAGAAGGCAATATACTCCTTCTGTTGTTAGTTTTTAGTTTTGCGTCTTTGGGGACTGTATGCGTCAGGGACGCAGGACACAGAGGTAACAAAATCACTGAAAATCTGTTACTTTTTTGGTCAAAAGTCCCAGCAGTGGCCTGTTTTTGCTTACGTTGTGAAGTTCCAGAAACATCCAAACCCCACTCCACAGAGGGCAATTTTACTTTAGACCCCCTATCCCCTGGAATTTTCATACTAGAGGGTGCTTGACAAAATGCTACTGGGATCATTGGGAAAAAGGCTTCTGGCCTTCTATCCTTTTTTTGAGTGTAGTGAACAAGTTTCAATCTTTGTTTGTTTCTTTTTCTATGTTTTCCTCCATCTGCATCAGGAAGCCAAGCAGATTCTTAATGTTCAAGATCTAGACCCAGAAGTAATTCAAAAGGTATTTGAATGAACTGACTTGTATAAAATTGTGTTACAGGTGAAAATAATAATTATTAATTATATTCAGATTAAAATATTTCAGCCTAGGTTGTTTCTCAATTTCCTTTGTCTTCTATCCCTGATCAGGCCAGGCTACAAATAACAGTCGATCATCGAAAATAACTGGCCGACCAAAATTTGCTAGTGTCTGACCAAATCCCACCTGTGTTCTGACATTATATGTATGTCCGGAGAGTGTTTTTTTTATTGTAAATCATTTTACAGTAAGGAAAAATAAGAATCTACCTTAACTAAATCTTACTTTGAGTTAAGACGATCTCAAAGTCATGAAACAACATTGACTTAGGATGCAGTTTTCTTTTACATTAGTGTAGTATGTGCTCTGTTTTACCCAATATAAAGTTTTTGATGTCTGACCAAAATTTTGTTTTGTCCGACCAAGATGGTGTCTTAGTAGGGCATGTGTCCTTTAAAGAGAAAAAATGATTTGCAACCCTGCCTGTTTATTCATTAAGAATGAATCTACATTTTGTAGATTAAAAGAATTTAACCTGAATACAATTAAATAATTATTGACCTGTAGCATATTATACAGTGTACATACACATGTAGCAGCTATCTGAAAGTGACTATGAAATAAGCTTAACCAGGACTGTTGCTGCAAACGATTGCTTGTACTTAAAAAAATGGAGTATCTATGTTGATACAGTAATTACCAGTGCATTTACAGGGAGTGATAATTAGATTTAGTTGTGTTTATAGTGTTTGTTTGTTTACATTTTTTAAGTTTATGTTAGACAACTGAACATTTTTAACCCCAAATTAAATCAGGGAGTAAGTCCTTTTATTTTATTAGTTGACTGGTTGGTCATTTGTAAGAACTCAAAAACAAAGGTAAAGGCCAGCGGATAATTCACAGGAGTGATCGGGGTCGATCACGTGGAGGAGTGGTTGATTATGAGAAAAGAGTCATTATTTGTGGAACTGAATTTTGCCTTTGCTCGTTCGCGGAAGAACTCAAAACATAGACCAGGAGAAACACAACTCGAACAAATTAACATCTGACTGTCAGATTAATTCTGCAGACCTTGTTTCACGTCATCCCTATGGCATTCTGGGGGAAAAATCGCAGATGTCTTCCGCGAAACGACTCTAGCAGCCAGGTACGATGAGAGACGTCTGCATTCTATAGCTGTTGCTTATGCGACAAGTCGCAAGGAGAGCTTTGACCGTACATGTTTTTTTTGTTTCGTTTTCTTACAGAACTTTGATCACCTCTTCAAAGTCAATGAAAAGAAAGCAGGTGGATCCTTTTACCTACAATCAAAGGTAAGCATGTGCACTGAACAAAATCAAATGAAAAAAAGAAAGAGTTAGTGATGTAAATCCATTGTTGTAAATGAGTGTACAGGAGTGTTTACTCGACCTTAAAAAAGCTTCATCAGGGTAACACAAGCATTTTCCTCTCTAGTTTAAACTAAACGTAGCCCGTAAGATTCCCATCTGGCTAGGGACAAATCAGTTGGCTGTTTACAAGCGTGAATAAAAAGATTAACTTGGGAATGCCAATAATAATAAATTCATGTAGTGGTCATTGCGGGATTTCAGCTCAGGGTTTTAAGATTGCAAGTTCACCGCTGACCTCTCCGAAGAAATCCAACTGGTAGGAGACAAACCAGTTGGCCATGACAATCGTGGCCAAAATGTTCAGCTACAAACTACTTATACCTAGAAACAAATCCGGGCAGTGGTCATGGCAGGACTTACTGTAAATGTAAACCGGGTCTGCCCGATTGCATGTCCCGCGCCCTGACCATTTGGCCACCCTGTGTCGCCCGGTGTCGGGTGGTTTGACTGGCACAAAACGACTTCGATATGCAGCGAAACGACTTTGTAGCGAAACGAAAGGTAAGCTCTCGCCCCATATTATATACACTATTGGCTCTGTGCTAATTGCCCTCCGTTCTTATTTCCTCTTGTAGGTTGTAAGAGCGAAGGAGCGGCTTGATGAGGAGTTAAGAATACAACAAACTGAAAATGAAAAACAGAACCAGAAGCGCGATGACGAATCGGAAACGTAGCATACGCCGATTTAAAAAAGTTACAAGATTCTTTTTCATTAGAATTTAGCAACGTATGAAAAGGCATCCCTTTTTAACTCTAAAATTCCTGCTCCGTGCTTGTCGCTCCTTGTTCACCTTATTTCGCTCTACTGAACTCTTTGACTGTAATTTCTTGCGCTACATGTACGTGTCTCTTCGTCAGAATTACGGATTAACTTTTTTATTATTATTTTCCCGCCATATTCTTCACAACAGGAGACCAAACAGGTTAACTAACTCTTGAACTGTAGGTAGATATTTCGTTAAGTAATCTGGTTTGTATCCTTCCAGAGCGGCCTGGCCATCTGAACTGTGGAAGCCTAAGTATGAGGACCAAGTGACCACCTCGTGTTCGGGCTCCGTCAGCTAAAAGATACGGATGGTTCTGGGAAGGGAAATAGAAATGTTGTGGGTAATTTCCCCGGTGGAGGAGGTTGCAAAGGCGTTATTTTCCTGCTTACGTTTTCCTTCTCCAGTCCACTACAAATTATTATTTCATCTATCTTGTATTTTTTTGGTTCATAGCGGTTGTAGCGGCGAGAGGCAGCTATGTTGGCCATTTTAAACCTTGCATATTTATTCACGAATTTGAAATAACATTACATATACAAAATTATGTGGTGTAGTTAAGGGCTCTTCTTCATTAAAGGAATAAAATTCTCGCCAAATTGTGCCCTGGTGATACATGGTTTTAAACGAGCAGCAGAATTTGAAAGACAGTGCATCGGCCAAAAGCATTATATTTCTCTCAAACAGCAAGTCAGTGAATCAAAGAAGAATGTTATCAATAGTAACTATGCAATTTGGGGTTCAAACACTTGCCAGCGGCAGGTTTTGTTTGTCTGTTCAGTCTGTACTAATGTTGCTCTTTAAGCTAGCTTATGAAGACGACCTCTCAGTAAAGGAATAACCATTAATATTTTAGCATTGAACAATTCCGAAGAAATCCCTACGTACTGATAATTTCAGGCAGTCTGAGATTTGAATATGTAGCCGCCCGATGTCTCAGAGCCCGATAGGTATTGAAGCAACAGCTGTATTAAAAGTCGATTTCCAACAAATATTTACCGCTAGTGATTTTCCATTGCCAGGAAAAAAAAGCTATACCAGTCCATAAAAGAGTGCGACAATTGTAAAGAAAATTTGATTTACTACAGACTCACCACCACTTCATTCCAGCATAAAGGTTATTCGTTGTCTGTTTGTGTTCAAATTTTAGGGCTTCCCTCGTTTAAGCGCAGTGTGAGAAACTGTAGGTAGATACGTACAATTCAAAACTTTTCTGCCCTTCAGGTTATCATATTTTCTCAGGTACGCGTAATTTGAGCTGTACCAAGAGAGAATCTTGGCTGTACTAAGATCAAAAAGTATTACCCCCCCCCCCCCCCCCCAAAAAAAGATAATAATAATAAGAAACAAGCAAATACTGCGTCTATGTCACAAAATACGATCTGCGAAGTATACCGATAACAACTAGGTTCTGTCAGAAAAGGCCAGGGGAAGTGGGATAGGGGAGAAGGGTCGTAAAGGATATGGAGACCTTTATCATTCTATGCACAATATTATTTTAATACAAGCAACTGAAAGTTGCAAGTTTCTAAGCACATTTATGACACGGTAATATAATTAAAGTACATCATCACTGTAAGGGAATTCGCGCTAACTGGTTTTGCGTGTCCTTGCTGCGGCGTAGCCCTTTGAGCGAGAACGCTAAGCACACTGAGGGCTGGCAGTCGTTGTGTGCCCTTCGCCTGCAGTTTACTCTTTCAAAATCGTCCTTGAGTCCTACTATTTCTTTGGATTAATAACTCTCTCCCGATACTCGACAAATTAAAAGAAACGAAAAAAAATTGGCCTGAAATAAAGAAAATGCCGGTCACTGCAAATGCGCCTGTTTCATGATAAAGCTGACTTCAAAAAAGTTATCATTTGAATTAATTAACAACAACAACAACAAATTTTATTGAAAATTGGAAAATAACTAATTACATTACTTTCCCACCCGCAAATAGCTTATGAACTAATCGAGGCGGGGGGAGCTGAAGACATATTACAAAACAAGATTTATATATAGATGGACTAAATAACAGTGAAGACACTACAATACAGTTAATAGAATTTAAACTAACATAAAACAAGGCATGTACATAACGATTACGAGGAGAGGCTAACCTAAAGTATTAAATAACTTAATAAGACGGGAGACTTCGACATAATCTGCTGCTTTGTTGTTGAAATAAATCTTTTAGTCTTGAAATCTCCTCCGTTAACGTTGAAACTTTAGATTTGAGATCATTATTTTCTCTCTTTAGGTTGGCAATAGACTCAGGCATAATGTGACACACGAAACAAGATAACAAAACAAATAGAAAAAAGCAGAAGGAACACTTAAACATCAGAAATTTACCAAATGTTACGCGGAGCACTTAAACACACGGCCGTCCATCTTAACCACATCAAAGAGACTCAATCATGCTAAAGAGACTCAATCATGCCATATATGACACGAAAAGTTGCATTCCACGGATTTATTTACATTATTTCGCGACTAAACGACATACACAGTGTCGAAGACCTATTTTCTATATTTGGGATCCGTTATCTCCGCAACGAATAGACCACTTCCGAGTTCCAAAAACCCGTTTTGATACAGAGGCCCGAGGGAACTCGGAAAAGGCCTATTAGTTGGCTCCCATATTATAGCATTTTTGTCAAAAGTACCCCAAGTGCGCATTGTGAGAATCCTTATATAGATACGCAAAATTGATCTCCATCTTTTAACATCAAAGTTGGAAGATTTTTGCGCGAACGTCCTTAAAAAGAAGAAAAGGTCCTACAAGCCTTCTAATACAATTTTAAAAACTATGTGGTTAGTCTGACGAATAAATGAAGCAATTTGTCCTATTTTTACTGCGGATGACGCACAACAGTGTAGGGGCTGGGTAATTACAAAGATATTTAATTGCAACCCTTTTTATCGTTGAACAGAAGCGATTGGTCTTAATTATATACAAAATTGGATCACTGTAAAAAATCGAAAGAGCGCCATCCTGAATAAGCGCTAAGAATCAGAAAGCATCCGTAAGCGTCGTTCCCTTCAGGGCAATTATGCAGAGCCTATTTAGCTAATTGGAAGGGACACAATCCTTTAAAAAGCAACTTTCTTTCTTATGCTTTTCTTATCTTTTTTGAACACAACAAGAAAAAGATTGGGTAGTATTCATTTGACGTTGAGATCACGTTAAAATCTGGCATTTGTGGATCTCAACGGAAAAGGGCTGTTTTAGCATGTTTGGAAAACGCTTCTTTCAGCTTCAAAGTGAAACAAAGTACTTTTGAACTTTTAAGTTTCAACAGTCGCGGAACACAAGTGAACATTATTATGAACGCCCAAGTTATCATGCATTGATAACCATCGATCACGGTACCGTCCTTACCCAACTTTTTTCCCGTCGTGAATGTTTTTGAAAATGCCATCATCAACCAAGTTACAAATGTCTTGTCTTAAGTCGAACAAAGACATTGTTGTTCCGTTGAGCTTAACGAGGTTCATAGTTTTCTCGAGTTCAATGCAGACACCTTTTCGCCTCTTCAGAAACCATTGACGTTCTCGTAGTTCCTCCAGGTCTAGTTCAATTTCAAATGTATCGTCATCTGACTCCTTCACAGGATGTAGCTCAGACTTGCTGACTAAACTGTCATTCCATGGATTCCTCTTCTCGGCGTGTCCACTACTTTTTCTTGACCATCTTCTTAGTTTGGTTTGCCAACTACTTCTTCGTTTTTCATTGGTGCCGCTTTCAACATTTAGTGATTCCTCAGAAGAGTGATTACCTGGGACAAGAGCAGAACATTTTGGTTTGATATCGTCTTCGTTGCCCTCTTTGTGTTCAACGTGGCACTGAGTTTCTTGAATCGCTTCTTCTCTTGTCGCTAAGTTTATGTTGTCTTCGCAAGTTGTGGGGTTCCATGCGCGCGAATACCGTTGTTGGCTTCGTCGGCTTGATATCTTTCGGCTATTGGCTTGTGTGTCAGAAACCGCCTCAAAGTCCATCTGAGGTATAACCGTCCTTTTACGTGTGTCCTTCACTGTTTCTAGCTGCTGAGGACAGTAACCCTGTAAATAATCATAGGTATGTATTGTGCTGTATAAAGAACAGGTCCTCGAACTGCTTCTTGCAGGTTTGTAGAGCATACGAGGATCGTCAGTTACACGCGAGCACATCTTTTGAGCACATCCTTGGTTTATATTATCTACTGGGAGATCATCATTAGCCACTTTTAATCCGGGAAACATGTCTTTCTGTTCCTTAAGAAATGAGTGCTCACAAGCTGCAAATTGTGACTGACGAGGACGCACGTTTTGATTTGACTCTTTCCTGGAAATGGTATGTGTGTGTCGTATTTGCGAAATGTCTTGCCAAGGTTGAGGTTCCGATGCTTCCTGAAACGCGACTGCTTCTTTGGCGGAGAAGCTACGTGAAACTGGCAAAGAAAATCTTCCTTCGTGGTCAAGCTCTTCATCGAGCATCAAAGCATCTTCGATTTTTATAGAATGGCTGTTAGCTCTAGTTTTTGGATTTGCAGTGTGCAGCATAGCGTCCTCGATTTCATTTTGAAGACGCGAGGGTGTGTTGTTCTGTTTGTTACTTTTGTCATTAAATTCTAGAACAGTCTCTTCAAACGAATGAATTGAACTGACGGGAGGCAAGCCTTTGGAACCTTTTTGCCATCCGGTACCTGTCTGCGCATCTTCGACGGTGTGCCAGTGGGTTAGTTGAGAAACATCTCTCTTTGAAAGGCTATTGGAATCGCCCAACACGTCTTTGAATGATCCCGTATTCGTACTCCCCTTGAAATTTGACTTCCGTTGACGAAAAAATCTGCTTGATCTCCTCGGTAAATAAGGGTTCATTGCACATTTGTCTATAATCGTCTCTTGCGGAAGTGATTGGCTTTGGCAAGCAACTCGTATTGGCTTAGACTGGCCAAAGATGGCTTGATTTAACTTCTCTTCATCGTTGGAAGCCCGATCGCTGTTTTTCGTGTGTCTCCTCATGAACATCATGGCGTCAACATGAACTGGAGGAAGAGAAGTTACTTTAGAATGCATTCGCTTTCGTCTCGATCCTCGAAACGGGAGATTATGATTCAAGAAATCGCAATCATTTTCCCGTGAGAGTGGCTGCAATGAATGGCTTTGGACCGTGGATGATTTCCTTCCTTTTAAGTTAGAAGTGTGAACGCCCATGATTCTGTGTCTTTTAGGCACATAGGTATGTGCATCTTTTTGAGCGGCCAGCCAAAAGGGAACTTTCGGTTTAGTATCTGGTCCTTCACCTCTGGAGTTTGCCACACAATTATTACGCCTTGCATCACAGGATTCGTAGCGTGAGTAACACAGAGGGGTCATATTTTCTTCCAGCCATTCGCCTTGATCGCGCAAGCACTTTTGATACTTATCCCTAGTTAAACGTCTTCTGTCGCCAGACAAGTATTGGCAATTCAGTTTTGATATCGTATCTAAAGTATCCATGGACGTCTGTCGATTCTGGTCATTTGCCATTGCCTCTGAATGTTTTCCGTTGTTTGTAATCCAAGAAGGGCATGTTGAAGGCGAGGAAACCATCGACTTCGTCTTCAGTCTATCATTTTGACGATGATCCTGAAGGTTATATCTGGAGAGAAAAAGTGTAGAATTTGAATCAGTACCCTCGCAAGGTTGTCCTTTGCGAAGTATCTAGCTAGGTTATTGTATGTAACATTTGATGTCGAAATACATCCCAACAGATAGCAAAATAGTCAGCGACGCACAGCCTAGTGAAGTGTTGTAGTTACATATGCGAATCGTCCATTGGAACGTAACTGTCAATATGGCCAAAAATATTATAACATAGCTGATGTGATGAATGGTGGCCATAACTAGGGTCATGCATGCAAGAAGAAACTAAATAATTTTGATTCTTCACAAAAAAGAACTTTGAATGACATATCGCCGACGATCACGATAGTGCAATTCCCTTAGGTAACGTTTTACCAAAGGCTTATTATTTTATTTATTTATTTTATTTTATTGAACTTTTTTTTCCCACGAGTCTGTTGATTTAAATTAAAGATATTATCAATAATATAAACAGTATTTAGCAGTTTTGGCTGGGTCATTCTGTTTAAATTTTACACGAGGTTGTAAGGAAACTTCGGCCCATGTAAGGGATTCCGGAATGCCAGGAATTTTGGCTTGTGGAATGCGGAATCCTGGGCTTTGGAATCTGGAATACAGCTCAAGGAATCCGGAATATCAAAAGCGATTGGAATTCAGAATCCAAGTTCCAAAGACAAACTGGATTCTGGAATTGCCGGCGTGTCTACATCTTTCAGCTGCAAGACGCGCCGTTGAGTACTAAATGTGGCAGCAATATTTCCAAGTTTTCAAGTGCTGTGCTAACATGATACTAACTATGCTAAAATAGTGGTTTTGGCTGTTTTATATGCGGCGTTTAAATTTCGTTCTGCGATTCTTCAGTCTAAGAGGAACCAGGTTGAAAGTGAGAACATGAACGGGTGGAAACTTATGTCCTTCTTGTTGAAAAATCTCGCGAAACATTGCAGCTACAACCATTGAGACCATTTGTAAAAATACTTAAGACCCAGTACAATGCTTTGGATTAAATGATGTGTCCATGATCTTCTGCTTGCGATCCTTCCTCACCCCTACTGCACAAAAAATTTGATTTACACAGGAGCCTGTCGCAGGCTCCTGATTTACATCAAATTTCATCAGTGCAAATATGGTGCAAAGAGGGCAAACTAACGTTAGATTAAGGTAAAGATGGTAAATACCGCATTTGCCCTCGAATTTACAACCGTGTAAACTGGTGTGCAAATGCGGTATTACCATCTTTGGCTTTGATTTCCTCCTCGTTTGCACCTTTTTGCACCATATTTGCCCCGAGCAATTTTTTTGCAACTCTAAGTTTGCTAGCAATACAATGAAGACCCTTATTAAAATTTGGAGAATCTACTTTGACAGGAGGGGAGGGAGAGGTTAATGTTATATCACTCTTTAATTTTGTGCGCCCAAAAGCGATTTTAGTTGAAAAAAGTGTTGCTGTTGTTTTTTATTATTATCATTATGTTGGAGTGTCTCAACATCTTGGCAGCTGGTTGTAGATATTAAATCGAAAGACTTTATCAAGTTACATCTGTTGAAAACTGCCAGTCCTCTCTAGATGAGGTTCTTGTAGCAGTACCCCAAGAAAGTATCCTCGACGACCTTCCCAACTGGTTAGAGCACTGCTGACACAGTGATTTACTTCAGTTCAAATTGTTGTGGAGATATTGAATACCGCAAGAATGCCTACCTGAGAAGTTTGTGCCAAGGTATCAGGCTTGTCATCTTCCACGAAAACCGGCTTGGGATTGCAGATCAGAAGCTTCAGATCCGATAATGGCATTCAAAGAAATTTGACTTGGCGAGCATATCGAATCATTACTTATTGCCAAAGTGAAATCAAAGGATTGGGGTTTTTGTTGACGACGCAGTGATTTACTTTTCAAGTTATTGGTAGTTCTGAAAGGATTCAAGCAGTTTTGATTCGACTTTTGAGCGTTCTTGCAAATGTGGTTTTTACAGTGCGTATTCAAGATAAACCTGGATCATTCATCAAGGAGGTATTTTCCAAGCCTTTTGTAATTGACGCACAGGCATATTAAAGATCGAGGATTTCCCTTCATTCAAAGTCTTCTCCGTTTTTGATTGGCTAAAATATGTTAGTTTGTTGTTCATGGTGAGGACACAACGACCCACTTTGAAAGATTTACGTGATGAGTCCAACATTGTGCTATCTGATCCTGTACTTTTAGAAGGAGTTAAGCAGTTTTGATTGGACGTTTCAGCGTTTGTTCTACATTTTTTCGTACAGTTATCCCTAGCTAAACGTTTACAAGGCAGGTGGGATAACCCTCTTGCTAGGGTAACCCTACCTGCCTTGTAAAAACAGAAGAAATTTGCTAGTGCTTGGGTAGCCCTCTTGTTAGGGTAACCTTAGCACCAGGGCTACCCTCCCACTTTGTAGACAAAGCCTTAGCCGTTGTTGCACGGCTGCGACTTGAAATTTCCTAATTTTACGCACCCGCCGGCTGTATGGAGTAGGGGAACACGACACAAAAAATTTCTTTTTCTTTTTCTAAACTTAGATAGATGTACAGTCCATTCGGATTCAACCTCAGAAAATTTTGCCAATATTTGACGAATTAAATGAAATTTAATAAGATCGATGGAGTTTGGAATAGTGCGAATTCGTTTCGTTTTCGGTTGGTTGTCATCCAGAAATTTTGCTACCATGACAACATAACGTAGCGACTTCTCCTCTCTATAAGGGTATTTGCCAAGGCTTTTGTATAATTGATGTACATTCTACTATTTTAACGGAATGAGAAATGCTATTCATTCAAAGTTTTCTCCGTGTGATTGGCTGAAATGCGCCAGGTAGTTGCTCATTATAGAAAGACACGAAGACCAGTTTGAAATATTAACGTCATTAGACGAAAATTTTGCTATTTGTTCTTGCACTTTTGAAAGCGATATGAACAAATTACATCTGGTTCCAAATTTAGGAGCCAGATTTATGACTGGAAGGCCACAATTTGATCGCATTATTCCAGCTTTAAGTGAATTGAAATGGCCCCCGATTAAAAAAAATCTATTAAAAAAGCATTAACATTCAAATGCCGTAACGGTTTGGCATCTCATTGTTTATGCAAGAAATGTATCAAGAGATCGTGAGAAGTCAGATGCACATATTCGTTCCTTCAGAGTCAATACGGATATGAACATCTCCCAGTAATGCACTGCATACATTGAAATAACTGTGAAAAACTGTGAAACTCTTATTAAGATGTGTCGCTCAATAACATTATGAACTTTTAGACTGTTAAGAGATCACTTGGGAAAATTTGTTAGGGGTATTTCTCTTAATTTAGTTGTTTTTACTATCTCAACTCTACTTTCCTTTCCGATAAATATAGCTGTATGAACATTAAGCAACGCGCGTACTGCTACTCAGGAAATGTTCCTCTCCTCACTTAATTCGACTCTTCCAAACACGTTTTCTTGGAGTTTTCAAAGGGAGCCAAACATTGTCTCTCTTCCGAACTCACGATCTTTTTTTTATCGTTTCCGAGAATATTTATTGAATGAGCGTGCACGTACTGCATGGTTTTGTATAAATATTTCTTCAGTCTTATATGACACATAAATTAACTTATTTTAAATTATTATTTGAGACTAAGGTAATTTCACAAACTCAAATTCCAACATTTCAAAGTTCTCTGGTTATTATATTAACATAGTCGAAATTCGCTTCTCTTATGGCCGAGTACTTACAAGATGCGTTAAACCAAAGTGATAAACCACGCCATTGTTAGTAAGAAATTCATAATTCCTTTCTTATAAACCATTTTTGCAAACGTACTTTATACCGAAAAGAGTAATCAAAGCAGGGAGATGCATGCATTCTGCTGTTCTCATCATAGAGTCTTTTACTAACCTTTTCTTGATGAGCATCGTGTTTCTTTGCCCTTTTACATCTTCACGATCTTTTGTACTTTCGTTCTCTGTTTTAAGGCCGTTTGAGTACATTTCATGAGTTTTCATGAAATGAAACGTCGTTTCCTTATTTCTGCCGAGACTGCATCTTTTTGTAAGAGGTTGCAAAATTTTTCGAAATAACGTTTAATGCTGCATAGTGAGAGTAACCACACACCCAGTCAATTAAAGGCGAACTTTCGACAGGACAAAAAGGTTTTGGTGTGTAGTTTCGGACTGCACAGTAGTAGACTGGGACTATTCTATTTTTCTGCTTTTTTAGTTACTACCAGATTCGCTCAATTCGAAGGAATCAAGCAGGTTTGAAATACAGTTTGAGCTTTTTGCAAAATATAATTTCTTCAGTGTCTATTTAAGATGCTAAACTTGGATCATTCATTAAGGGTATTTGCCAACCTTTTGTTATTGACGCACAGGGGTATTAAAGATCGAGAATTTCCATTCCTTTGAAAGCCTTCTACTTTTTTGATTGGTTAAAATGCGCTAGTTTGTTGTCCATAATGATGACATGAAGATCCAGACCAGGAAAGATTTACGTCATCAGTCCAACATTTTGCCGTTCGGTCCTGTTCTTTTGAAAGGATTCAAGTTGTAGTGATTGGACGTTTGAGCGTTCTTGAGCAATATAGTTTTTTCATAGCGTAATTAAAATGTCAAAGCTGGATCATTCGTCAATAAGGGTATTTGCCACGTCTTGTGTAATTGACGCACATGGGTGGATCGAGAATAACCATTCCTTTGAAAGTCTTCTACTTTTTTGATTGGCTAAAATGCGCGAGTTTGTTGTTCATAATGACGACATGAAGATCCAGACCCAGGAAGAGTTACGTCATAAGTCCAACATTTTGCCATTTGGTCCTGTTCTTCTGAAAGGATTCAAGCAGTTTTGATTGGACTTTTGAGCGTTCTTGCGCAATATAGATTTATCATTGCTTAATTAAGACGTTATAGCTGGATCGTTCGTCTATAAGGGTATTTGCCAAGCTTTGTGTAATTGACGCACATGGACGGATCGAGAATAACCATTCGTTAAAAGTCTTCTCCTATTTTGATTGGCTAAAATGTTCCAGTTTGTTGTTCATAATAACGACACAAAGACCCAGACCCATAAAGATTTATTTCATATATCCAACATTTAGCCATTTGACGTCCTGTTCTTCCGAAAGGAGTCAAGCAGTTGTGATTAAAAGTTTCTTTTCTGCCTCCATTCAGGGGACACTTGCCTTGGTCCCGAAGGTGTCCCCTGAGTAGAGGTTTCACTGTATTTGAAAGTTTGGAAGCGGGTATGTAACTCAAAATGATTTCCACATGCGTGACGCTCGTGCAAATCAAACAACAGCTATGTTCAGATTTCGAAATATATGTGATGGACCATCATATTACATGATATGGTTCATTGGCCTGTCAGAGAAAAAGACCTGATGTTGGAATTTTACATGAGATCTGACAAATAAATGTATCACGCCCTCTACCCGCAACGGGCATATTGGTTCCAAAGCAATTCATTCTAACCCTTTTTATCATTTGCCTTGTGAGTTACCGTCATTCGCTCAAGATCAAGGAATCAAGTAGTTTTGATTCACTACATGAATGGTCTTCCACACAAGGTGTTGTTTTTTCTGTGTATTGATTCAGGGGGTGTTTTTGCACTGACCAGGCTACGTAGTGTCTGAAAAATACGTAAATGACTATCGATCATGAAGTCCATTTGATTCAAAAATGGTATCTGTCAAACCCCTCTGCAATGAGTAGTCTTGAATGACAGTGGTGAAAGCGGCAGAATTAACTACTGACAGGAAGATGGAGTTACGAAGACCCTAAACCACACTTGGGGTACCAGTACTAGGTGCATGTATACTCAGTATCCTATCTTTTGTGTTCATCCTTGTTTCACACCTCACCGGTCGGGCCATCTGCCCGTAGAGGGACGCTTAGTACTCTAAGGGCTGGTAATTGCCCTTCGCAAGAAGTTTTCTCTTCAGTTTTCTCTTCTTCGTTCATACAAGTAAAACTCTGTCAATGCTCAGCGAATTGTACGAAACTCCGAAATATAGACCAAACAAAAAGTTGATGTGGGAAGACAATTTGCTGATTTGGGTTTATACCCAGGTAGTTTCGAATGTTTCTAGTGGGCCGTCAGGCCACCTTAAATGCGCTAGTTCTCAATAAAGCTCACTTAAAAGAAATTGAGGGGTTTACCTGTGGAAAATGAATTATTGGCTATAACTTTGGCATAGATGATGGCACTCAATCAAAATTTGGCACACATGAAGAACTCATCGTCCTTAACATTTCAAAGTATGAATATCGTGTTAATAGCTCACGTGATATATCACGCGACCATTTTGCTAAAAATCGTAAATTATTGACCAATTGGTTGTAATTTTAAGAGAAGAAATCTAGCAATAACATTTTTCTAATTCACAATAAATATTTCTAACACTTCACGTTTGGAATAACCGTCCATTGCACTTCAATAAAAAGTTATTAGGGAAAACACCATTTGAATCTTCAATTATTTAAAACTTTAATTTTAAACTTCGTGTAAATTCATTCCAAACGTAGAAAGTTACCCTCTTTCAGAAATGTCAATTTGTTTGTCCAAACAAAGTAAATTCGCCACCATTTCGCCAATTTTCTTCATTTCAAATTGTTGGACACGTGACATGTCATGTGACCATAATTAAACGTTGAGGCACAACAAAACCTCAAGATTTACTTTTGGGGAAAAATTCATTTTGTTCTAGGTCTCGAGAGATATTGACGAGAGATATTGCCAATCATTCATATTCTCAGAACACACCTTTGACCCAGGCCTTAAACCTCTTGAGATTTCCTTGGGAGCCCAGCCCGTGCCAAATTTGACACAAATGGTTGCATATTTCAGCGCTTTAATTGGAATGTTGTAAGGCTAAACAACCAGTAGTTTGGAAGACCTATTTTTGACATTTGGGGTGTTATTTGACCCCCGGCCTTTATCTCCGCAACGATTTCGTTGTACCCTATAGGCGAATCTTTGTTTACATTTTCTACGTTATTAGCATATGCCTTGAATTTTCTTATCAAGCTATTAAAATAAACTCTCTGAATATCGAAAGAGCATAAAAACGTCACTTATCTGGTACGTTTGAGCCCGATATACCGAATAGTTTCGGAGAAATTATCTTTGAAAAACTCGAAGCTTTAAAAATAATGCATGGGCTCATGAACGTTTTTGCCACCAAGCAGTTTGAATTCGCAGTTTTTGATGGCTGCTATTTACTTTGTTACTGTTTGCAAAGAGCTGAAAATTGCAAAAATTGCTCAAATTAACCAACTCGTTCAATTTTTGAATTTAATTTGCGCAAACGGTGACGCCTTCTATGAGTTAACTCATATGCTAATGAACATAAATGTAAACAATGACGTCAGCAGATTCGCGCGCAGTTCTAGCTATTCTGAAAAAATTATCACACAGCTATAGCGAAAGTCTTCTAGAAGAAAAAAAAGTATTATATAAGATTCTTTATTGACATTATCGGTCAATTTCTATCCCGATGGTCTTTTACAATGACTGGTCACTTACAATTCTACCCAGAACATTTCATTTTACGTTGAGGTCACCTTGAAAATCTGGCAATTAAAAATCAAAACCGAAGCTTCTTATCTTTCTAAATTGGATTCAAAACGAAACAAAGTAATAAAATAAAAATAAAACGTCATCATTATAAACGCCAAAGTTCAGTCAGGTATGGAAAACCATTCCGATAACACGTCATTGTTCTTACCCAACTTTTTAATCCTTATGAATGTTTTTAAACACGCCACAGTCAACTAAGTTACAAATATCTTGCCTTAAGTCGAACAAAGACATCGTCCTTCCGTTGAGCTTAACAAGGTTCATAGTTTTCTCGACTTCAGTACAGACACCGTCACGTCTGTTGAAGTAACTTTGGCGTTCTCGAAGTTCAACTATATCTGGGTCATTTTCAAGAACATCATTTTCTGACTCCCTCAAAGGATGTAGCTTAGACGTGCTGACTAAGCCATCATTCCACGGATTCGTCTTCTTGGCGTGTCTACTGCTTCTACTTGACCATCTTCGCAGTTTAGTTTGCCAACTTCTTCGCTTTTCTTCTGTGGCGCTTTCTACATTTGATGAGTCCTCAGACAAATAAATATCTCGGACTCGAGCAGCACCTTCTTGTTTAATCCCGTCTTTGTTGCCCTCTTGGTGTTCAACGAAACACTGGGTTTCTTGAATCGCTTCTTTCCTTGCTGCCATTTTCATGGCATCTGAATCTTCACGAATTATCTGGTATATTGGTCGTGAGTACCGCTGCTGGCTTCGTCGGCTTGATTTCTTTCTTGGAGTGACCTTTGCTTTCGACTCCGCCACAACATCTGTCCGGGGTATAGCTATCCTTTCACATGTATCTTTTACTGCTTCCAGTTGCTGAAGATAACCAGGTGAAAGTTCATCTGTATGAGTTGTGCTAAATGAAGCAGAGGTATATAAACTGCCTTTTGCAGGGTTGTGGAACATACGGCTATCGTCAGTAATATGCAAGCGCACTTCTTGAAAGCACCCTTTCTTTGGTGAGGCACCTTTGAATCCAGGTAAGATGTTTTCCTCTTCTTCAAGAAATAAGTGGTTACAAGGGGCGAGATGAGACTGACGATGACAAAACTTTCGACAGGACTTTTTCCTTGACGTGGCATGTGTGCCTATTGTTTGCCTACTGTCTATTGGCAGTGCTTGAGGTTTGCATTCTCCTTGAAACCTAGCTGCATCAATCGCGAAAACGCTGCGTGAATTTGACAAAGGAACGCTTCCTGTGTGATTAACCTCTTCATGTGATTTCAGTTGACAAGAGATTCTGCTTGATCTTTTTCGTAACAAATTGGCCATCGAAAAATCGTCCATAAATGTTTCTTGGGGATGTGAATGGCCGTGGCATAGGGCTCGTATTGGCTTAAGCTCATTACAGGTGACTTGAAGTGACCCTTGTGCATTGATCGAAGCCAAATTATTCGTGTCTCTTGCCGTAAACATCAAGGCGTCAACATGAACAGGAAAATGAGGAGCCTCTCTAGAATACATTTGCGTTTGTCCCGATGACTCTCTACGCGAAAGCAGCAAATTGCAATGACTGTCCAATGAGACTGCTGGCAGTGACTGACGTTGATTAGTGAAGGATTCACTATCTGCCAATGTGGTGTTTTGCACCCGCATGTTTCTGCGGCTTTTTTGTTCATAGGTATGTGCATCTTTCTGCGGGGCAAGCCAAAAAGGAAGGCTTTTTTCAGTACGTTGGTCTTTAACTGCCTTGTGCATGGAAGCTTTACGCACGTCACAGGATCCGTGGCTGGAGTAACACAGGGGAGTCGTATTTTCTTTTATCCATTCACTCTGGCTGCCCGAATACTTTCTGAATTTTTCCAAAGATGAACACCTTTTGCCGGCAAATATGCTTTGGCAATTCATTTTATATTCTGTATCTGCAGCTTTCTTTGATGTCTGTTGACGGCTGACATTTTCTGTTCTCTGCAAATGTTCTGTGTTGTTTCTAATCGTTCTGATCCAGGTTAATCTTCCAGCAGGACATGTTGAAGGTAAGTAAATTATTGACTTCCTCGGTAGATCCTCTTCGTAGCAGTGATCTTGAATGTTATATCTGGAGAGAAAAAGTACACAAGAACAGTGTTTAAGTCAAGGTCGTTGCAGCTTTGACCTGTGAGATATAAATTTGGATTCGAAGTACGTTACTAGTTCAGAGAATAGTCAGCCAAAGGGCCTACGTACACTTCCTAGGTCGATGTAAGGCAATCCGACCCGATTCCGGAATCCGCTGGAAATTTTGCTCGTGTAGCCAGAATTCAGGGCTTTAGAATCCGTAATTCACCTCAATTAATCCAGAATCCAGTTCCTGGAATCCGGAATCCACAGCGTGTAATCCAGAATCCAATTGCAAGACTGTCTTAGATTACCTTACATGGGGCGACACGTAGACGGACAATTCTAAACGGCCTGTACTAAAGAGGTACCGATTGTATGAGTTTTACTTCTTTGGGGCCAGCTGGGCATGAATTTTCCGTAATAGGCACTGGGTTTTTGCATTATGGAGGTGTGGGTAAAGAGATGTTCGACTCTACCAAGCATTTGGAGAATACCAAAGTAAAACGAATTGTATCTCCATAATTTTGACTGGAAATGTGGTTAACCTTAAAGCCTTTAATAATATTTAAAACATCCTTGATGCATTCAACGATCAACTTGCTTTAATTAAGCGTCTTCTATGAAAGCTTTAGGGTAGAAAACCCTTTCCTCAACGACAGGTGTTCGATCTCGAGTCCCACAGGGATATTAGATCCCCTTTTATTTATAATTCATATGAGTCATTGTCCGCTTCGCCTAAATGAACGCTTATTGACTTGTTTGCTGACTTTGCTACACGGTACTATTCCGATTTTACAACTTAAAAGTCGAAGAAAATGTAGTGACTGACATTCGGCCTATATTTCCTTCTTTCTAAATGAGAAAATAAAATATGCACGATTGGGGCGTAATCTAAGCGTCCAGATCATCTCAGTATAACCAACGGTGTTATGTGAGAATTATAGGGTTATTATATCGACATTACATTGAGGTGGTCAGAGAATTTCGGTTAAATCTGTAAAAAGGTATCCCGAAGGCTGGGCTACCTGCGACGTATTCGGCACAACATGACATACGAGGCCCGCCTCTACATTGCCTTATCAGTTTGTCCCTAACGGATTATTGCTGCTTCGTATAGGGCACCACGAAAAAACAAAACCTTGATAGGATTCATCGTTTACAGAAAAAGGCTGCTTGACTGATTCTAGATCGTGAATCTAAGGTTCTTTGGTTACCTTGATTTCTGGAACTCGAATGGCCCCCAGTTCGTGAAAGAATTACGTTTGTGTGTACTTCTTTTGTCTTCAAAGCTGTTAGCGGTCTCTCTCCAAACGGTCTCTTGGTCTCTCTGAGTTGCTAGTAGCTTTCAAAAAAGTTCATGTTATCAATACGCGTGCCCGTATCCACAATGAACTTGAAAGCTTCCTGAGACTAAGCGCAGTAACTTGGGCAAACATTCATTGTTTTCCTGGCTAAGAGTGGATAGAGCCTGCTACCAGACAATGTTTAAAACATCTCAACATCCGTTTCCACATTTTAAACGAGCTATCTAAAGATGGCCTTTTCCAGAAGTTAGAAAAAAATATATCGAAGCTTTTTGAATTTTTTACATCTTTGCAAAAATGAGGTTTTAAGTATATGCCGATATATCAAGTTTTGTATGCCTGCAGGAAAATGGATGACGTTTTCTTAACGTTCCACATATTTCTTAATTTATAGGGGGCCAAAAAATCGGTTTAATTTTACTAGCATGCTGATAGGCTATTTATTAAGTTGGTTTGGGCCACATTAGGAATTTAAGCTGTTTCTGAGATCACTAAGAGTTTTTATTGACTTGTGCAATCGATCAATCTGTATTTTTAATTTGTGACCGTGAAAGGCAAAACGGACACTAACTGTTTGTTCTGAATGCAAAATTGAAAATGAATGCCGGAATTTAAGTAAAATGGGCGGTTTGAATGATTGTTAAGACATTGTAGAGGACAATGTAACTCCGATTAAAAGCACAAGTTAAGCTTACGTCTCGTTATGATTTCGCTTCCGCTGTTGTTTTGCCGGCCCTCATCGACAATGAAACAAACGAAACTATTCACTACAGGTAAATACTGTACGCCCGCACTTTCATGAAGTATTCTTTATGTACTATATTAGAATTAGTGTCCGCTAGATCTGTTATAGTGATGATTTCCACATGCACGTTTCGCTTAAAACGTCTGTTAACGTTCAACTTTGTTCTCGTAATTCCTGAATTTTGTTCTGTACAATTGCTATGTTCAAACATTATCAGCTGGAGCTGAACTTCACAAAGTAATCGAAAAAACAAACAAACAAAACAAAAGAAAACAGAACCTAAACAAGGGATAAATTTACCACTACCGGAATGTTACGTTTTAAGAAATGATCGGGGTAAGACGAGAAGCAAGTTTTTTTTTTTTTGGCGCAATACGCTTTCCTCACATAGGAGATGCATAAAACTAAATTTTATCTCAACTACAGTGAGTGAGCAAGCAGGAACTCTGACTCTTTCAGTTGAAGAAATGTTTTTTTTTAGGAAAAGTCTATATATCACTTTAAAACAAGACCACACCGCCACTCAGCATCTCTATAGCTTTTACTGCCTTCTGATCAGAAAAAAAATTGTCGAATTGTTGCGTCCGTCACGGACTCGTTCACTAACCTTTTCTCCCTGAAAATCGTGTCCCTTCGTGTTTTTACGTCGTCATTCTCTGCTCTGCGGTTTTTTGAGTACATCTTGTAGGCCTATTGGTAATATATATTTTTTTGTCACTGACGTTGTTGCCTGACTAAGAGATGAAAAAACTCTCGAGCTGAAATCTGATTCTCAGTTGGAGTACCGCGGGAGAGCAGTGATACCAATCGCACACCCAGGTGAAATAAATGCAGTTCCACCGTGTTCGAGCAATTTATTCTGACCCTTTGTAACTGTTGCCTTTCAAATTGCCGATATTCGGTCGAGATCAATGAATCAAGTAGTTTGATTGGCTGAATGACTGCTCTTCCACGCAAGGTTACATTTTTGTGCGTATTGACACGGGTTGTTATCAACTCTTTTTGAGAGTTAATTCACTTTGCGAAATAATTTGGCACTGAATTCTGACCAGGCTAAGTAATAAGTGACTAAAACACGTAAAAGACCAGAAAAACTATCGATCATGTAACTCAAAATCCAAGAGTCCCAATTCATATTATTGTGGTCTTATTATGTAACTCTCCCTACAATTCTTTTTCTTCCATTCCGCTCCACGTGCCGTCGATACAAGCCAACTCATCACGTGTCACTACCGCGCGTGTGATTTCTTTCTTACACAACCACTTAGCTCCTACATGGAAATGTTCTAATTTGCAGAGGTCCTGGCCACGTGAGTGAAAACGCGTTTTTTACTCATTATGTAATGGCTATCCAGCACATGTTTCTGGAATGTGAGTTAATTTCCGTCTACACGTGCATGTTCACTCCCTCTTCTAGTTTCTAGTATCGAAGTTTCTAGTATCGCTAATTCTAAAGGTGAATAGGTAAATTTGAGTACTTTTGTGTAATACAATCTCTTTTTTGTCTTTAAAAATGAAAATCTGACCATGGTAATTATAACAACAACCACATCGTATGTTTGATTGGTCAGAATATCTTTATGTTGAACTATATAAAATTTAACTGGCACTTTGATAGGTTCTTGGAAGGTGAGCATTAGCTGCGCTAGGTCCATGTCGAGCCATGTACAGTGGAACCTCGATTTCACGGCGTGCCAAGGGACTGGGGAAACTTGTTCATTATATCGAGGGTTCGTTATATCGAACACCTCCATTTAACGAATCTTCGGGAAAACTACCAAAATGTTCGTTATATCGAGGTGAAGTTAAGAATTAATTTACAAAGCCTAGCATTTCTGGATCTGTAAAATTAGTTTTGAGTAATAACATTTCAGTACCGAGCTATACATAGCTACGGTACTAGAAACTCAAGAACAGGCAAACAAAACTGCTCAAAACTACCGTACTTTACACATGAATATTATCTTTGTTGGTCTCTTTGGCATTCATCTTTTATCACATGCTGGCGTTTATTCGTTATATCGAGGTAAATTTTACGTTTGCGCTTGTGGATTGTGTTTGTTATAACGAGGATTTATTTTGTTAAAATTGTTTACCGATTTACAGTCTACTGAAAGATTTTGTAAAGTCTTGGATTCAAACCTTTCACAGTATTGCTAAATAGGACCTTCTCTGTTTCCGTTAGAAAATATCAAAAGGAGAAATAGGCCATTTTACAGTTATGGATGGAAGCGAGGCTGGAGGTGACCTTGCTTCGATACAAACCTTCCTGCTTTATTATGTAAATCAAGTTGTTCTCTTATGCTAACTAGTATTTTTCAAGGGCACTTTCCATAACGAAGCGAATGAGGTTTGTATCAAAACAAGGTCAACCTCAACCTCACATTCACTGGAAGGCTAGGGTAATAAGTCCACAACTGTAAAATGGTCTATTGTGAGGGCATCTCAGCGTTTAAGTAAAGAAACAGCGTTGATCCCAGACTCCCATGCTTTACATGATAATAACGAAAGAAGGAGTCAACGGTTTCGAGTCCAGGGCCCTGTTCCTCGAAAGGTCCGGTAGATTTTTCGCCCAGTAGCAGCCCAGTTCCTGACGCACAAACCAATTTTGCTTCGTTAACTGATAGATTCATTGTACAGTGCATGAAACCTTTATAAATGTAGCTTCCGAAATTTCATAGGGACTAGAACAATACATGCGCCGAAATTTCGCCAAATTTTCGTCTGAAACGAAAGTTCTCAATTTGTTCGCCGAAATTCGCGAATTTCGCTCAATTTCGGCGAAGTTCGCTCTCATTTCTTTTGCACAGCACTGTATAACGAATATATCGAGGTTATCTTTCATATATTTGCTGGCGAACCCTAGTCGAGGCAGCACACTATTCTGTAAAAAAGCGGGGAAAAGCCAAAACGTGTTCGGATGTAAGAACTGAAGCATGCGCAGTCGATTGTTTTCGTATTATCTGGGGTATTCACTCCTGTGCGATGACATCACGCAAAACGAACGTGGACGAGATTGAGAGATGTCGGGTAAATTTTCAGAGCTTACTAGGCAGACGAGGTGAGCGTTTACTAAATTCCTATATGCATTTTCTAGATCTTTTATTTTGCTTGTGGAAGTAATAAATCAAAAACGAGTGCGAGTGTTTGACCGGGGTATCCAGACACCGAGAAACAGATGAAATCTCGAGGAAGACGAGAGAATTATAAGCTTATGTACGCTATATACATGTGGTTGGCTGCTCCATTTGTACGATTTGCGAATAGGTGAAGGCGCGACGGATCAAATCCTCTTTCTTTGTGCATTCAGCAGAAGTGATGTGCTAGTAAAAAAGAATGTTCTGTTCCATGCGGCGATATCTTCGTACCTCCATTCGCGAATCGGCAAAACTATTGACATAGTAGAGCAGCCAAACACCTAAAAAGACCTTGTCTTCATCGGAATGTTTGCTGAGATTTTTGTCAAACTTTCTCGTTGAGAAATTTAATACTTGTAGACTGCAGAAGTGAAATAAAAATGGGGTTTCCATGCTTACTATTGAGATATGATGGGTGCGAATACCTCCATCAGAGTATTTGTTGCCAATTTACGCCCAGTCTTTTGACTATAGTTTCTTAATTTGTAAAGGCAAAATTAAAATTCGGAGCTACAAAGAACACAAAAAGCCATTGTGGTAAGCACTCATGGATACTGAGCAACTTTTATGGTTACCAGACCCAAAGTAAAAAGTATGTTTTCAGACGACATTTTCCCTATTTTTTCACATATTTCCAAAATTGAGAATTTGCGTATTCTTTGTCTAAATTAGTTTTGGTGCCAAAAGGATTAATTAAAATGAAAAAAAAAAAAAATGATCGCTTGATTTTGGATTGCTGTAATATTTTGGTGCTAAGGCGCCTCTAACAAATTACATCAAATTTTGCCACAGGGACTATTTGGGAATTTACAACGATAAAAATAAAATCACTCCAGGAAATACTCTGCAAGAATTCAGTTTACATATATAATTATTGTTATAATTATGTTAGAAAGAATACAAGGCCATACAAATCTTTTCAAAAGTCATCTTCTATGTTTTTGTCACTGTCTCGTTATTATAAATAGTATAAAGTTTTTAATAACATGGTTTGTTGTCATCCATGACGATAAATTATCGTGCCTTTTTTGTGCCTTCACTGTTGTCTTGCTCATTTTGTTCATAGTGCCAGTTACGCGTCCTTTTTCGCTATGAAACTTAATTATACTTAAGAAAGAAATAACTTGTGAATGACAGCTTTGTGTAAAACAAATACAACCAAGCTTAATATATCGATACAAGCATAAAGGAAATATACTAACAAGTTTCCAAAAACCTTAATTGCAGTCCGTTAAAATATTCTTCAAGTTTGTCCATCCGTGCGGCCTTTTGTATTTGCTGTGTCATTTACCCCCTTTTTTTAAACTATTTGAGCGGTTATTTTCTATGTTTTACTCAATTTGGTGACGGTTCTCACAGTTTGAGTGATTATAAATTTCGGATTGTAACCGAACCCTGAACTGAACCCTGGTTGTTTCTTGGTTGGAACCCCTAGTTGGGACCCTTCCACGTAAATTAAAGAGAATACCGTAAACGGCACAACGGCAAGCAACATTTTTTATTGAGCCGATAAAACCAGAGCTCATACGTTATAGATATGAGAGCTGAAACCACTAGCTGAAAGGACATGAGAGTGAAACCTTCTGCAGTACGCAGTGGTTTATGCCCAGACATTTTTCAGAGGATACTGTCACACATCCTCAAAGCAGTCTAAATCAGTCTGCCTCATCATTCCACCATGTTGGAAGCTCCTCTTCCCAAGACTGTGCTCTTCTTACAGACACCGGCAATGTGTCCCCTTACATCACAGCTGCGACATATGGCTTTTCAAAATTTGCATTTAGGCCTTCTATGTACCTCCTCCACACAAAAAGCTATTGTAAGCCATCTTCTGGCTTGAAGACGGCAAAGTGCGACAAGCACCTTGTCTCTACGTAGGTTAAGCGCGTGAAGTTTCAAACTGTAATGTCGTTGAAACCGGCGAATCCTTAGAAACTGCATTCAGGCACTGGTTGCAAGGATTGTTGTTGTTGTGGTTGCAGGGTCTCCTTGGCCGCGATTAACCACCTGCAAGGCTTCGTTAAAGCTTCATTCTTAAATTAGTAGCTTTTTTACGTTTGCCACACACGAACTGGCCTCGAATTGAGCGATTTAAAAAATCACCAAATTTATAAGGTGGAGGCCAGATGCCTCAAATACACCTGCATTTTACTCGGGAAACACTTTCGCTTTCTTCCTGGAAAAAATAACGTAACCTGTACAACTTTGCGACCTCGAGTCGCTTTGGTTTAAGGTTTTGCTGTGCTAAGTCCCCGGGGTAACTGCTCGAAAAACAATTCCCAGCTGCTCACCGCGCGCCTGCGCAGTACAATACTGAAGAATGATATCACAGCCGGAGCCATCATTATATACTTGATGGAGACAAATTGCCTTATGGAAATTCCCCTTTATATGATAAACTAGAATTAGTTGACACTACAGCTGCTCCCGCTCTGTATATTGTCGGTCAACAGTATACTTGCTCGTTGTGTAGCTCTTTGAAATGTACCGATTCATAATGAAGATTTTCACTCCTATTCCATACAATAGGTGAGATAAATACAGAAAATGCAAGGCTACATGCACAGTTTCAGTTCGATTTACACAGCTTTGATCAAAACGTTCTCAGTTTCGAGAATAGTTTATTCTAAACCATAAGAAAAGATTTAAGTAGAAGTTGAATTTTTCGCAATTTCTCTTTGACTTTTTACATTCATTTCATTTTATTTTCCGGAACGTAAGCCTCAGAAATTAAAAGGACGTTTGATCAATTCACGCTCGCGCCGGCATTCTAGTCTTATTTAAACTCTATGGCGGAAGGACATCTGTTAGCAAGGAATAAGTCAGCACAGAATTTGATTGTCTGCGAATTTCTGTGATCGTCCATCGCTCTGCTAGTGATAAGCTAGCCGTTGTTCACTCGTCTTGCTTGTTTGGGGCTGAGTCTTATTCCGGTCAAAGAGAGAGAAGGAGTGTCTGGCAAGGCTTCCAATCAAAGATTTGTGAACTCGTGTCTGGCAAACTCTCCAAGTGTTTATATATACACATTTATACGCACCTTATAACTTCATCTGCGCTTAACGAGTGTCTTATGGTCCATAACTTTCAAACGAACTGCTTCACAAACGCTTAACCCAAAATAGTATCGAAGTATCACCGCACAATAAATGTCACAAAATCTACCTAAGCGGTCCCTTTGGGATTTTCTGTATTTATGTCATCCTAACCATTTCGTACTTGGGGGCGCAAACAGTAGAAACGTCATCATTATACCAATTCCTCGCGGCCCCTGTTCAAGCAAATCGAGATTTTTTCTGGGATACTGACTGTATATTTCATCTGTAAGTACTTTCCTTACTATACGCGCGAGTTACTAGTCAGAGTGGCGGAGACAATTATAGCAAGACAGAATAATTGATGTTGCAAAGAAAAAGCGTATAATTTTTGCATTATATATGAGACGTAAATCAACTTACAGATGTCTTAAGCCGAGAGTAACAACAATCAGTCGGGCCTGTCAAGGTAACGGAACTAGTAACTAGTAACGTGAGACTGCTGCCAATCTCAAAGAAGACTTAACGTGCTTTAAAATTTCCCAATAAAGAAAAGAGTATATCTAAAGTGTGTACTTTATAACTTCCAATGTGACCTGTGTGATGCAGGGTATGTACGTTACACACGCGGACATTTACACGATCGTGTAAAAGGACATAAACAACAGTCCTCCGCCATTGCCAAACGTTACATTTTAATGGGGTCATGACTACTCCGAAACGTCGGATTCTATTGCTCGGCTCGTTTTTACCGTTTTATGACTTAAGAAATCTCTTTTAATAGGCATATATAATGTGGCTTTATTTATTTTTCATAAAAACCCATAACTTTTGACTTCCTGGGGAACTCTATATTTTATTTAAGAATGCGATTTGGTGTCCTCAAATATAAACAAGTTAACGTATCGCTTAAATAAAGTTTAACAGTATGTCTTTTTACACCAAAAATAGATCACTGGTTATTTTATTTTCAAAAGCCTTGAATTCCGGGCTCGTGAGAAAAATGGCGAGAAAAGCTTTACAAAATTAAACTAATAATTTGGAAGAGCGCACTTGCAAAATGCTGTTTAATGTTTTGTTCATGATTCTTTCGTTGAGATTGTACCAGTCCCATTATGGCTCTTGATTGTACTCATGGCGTTTGCTGAGCGAGATAAAAAACTGAGGAAGAAGACAGAGTAGTTACCTAAAATTTTGAGATAGCTTGAACAAGCGCTTTAGTTCGCATCTGAATTCTCTGATTCTGGCAGCATATACGAAAGGATTCCAAGCCGAGCTACTAAAAGCAAGTAGAATTCCCCATAACCAATGTCGGTAAACTAGCGCCTTCTTGCAGGAATCTCTCGTACTTACGTCTATGGCCGAGAACACCAAGTTTGGGAAAAATGTCATGAAAAATATAGAAACAACGATAGCCACTGTCCATGCTGCTTTCCTATTCTTTAGCATGTCGGCAGCTTCCATTGGACTTAGGCGACAGATATTTTCTTTTTGCTCATGTACTGCTTTAAATATCTGAAAATAGCAGTAAACTATTACTGCAAATGGTATGACGACTGTTAGCACAAGCGTTACAATCCAAAGAACAGATGCCTTGCCAGTATCCTTGACAAACAAACTGGAACATCCGAACAACAACGATGTGATCCAAATTGAAAGGATTGTTCGGTAGCACCGCTTTTTTGTTATTATTTGTTTATACCGAATGGCGAACGTTACGGCAACAAGCCTGTCGATGCTAATTGCACAGAGGGTAAATGTTGATGTTACTAAACATTGAATCCAAAGAAAGTTTTCCAGTCTGTACACAAGGTGCGCGCTGAACCACTTCCTTGTGACAGTTAACGCGATGTAGACAGGATACACAACAAGGCCGACTTCGAGATCTGCAATCGCCAGCGATGCGATGAGGATATTTGACGAACTTCTCAGCGCGCGTACTCTGTAGATGATCAACAAAACTGTAGAATTTCCGCCGATAGCAACCAAACTGAAAAGAGAATTAAGCAAAATAAATATCACACCCCAGTCGTGTGTTACATTAGGCGAACAGTAATTATTTGCTTCTTCAGTCATGGCCGAGGCAGTGAGATTGTCCGTGTTTAAGCATCAACAACGAAATTCATCTACTTGTTCATAAAATAACACGTTTTAAGATAAAACTTCCTTTGCGAGGTAGTATTAGCTTTAGATCGAAATTCGAAATTTATATATGTTAATTTTTGCCTGGTTTATGTAATTATTAATAACTTGACTCTTTGTCGAGGCCGACAAAGAACTCCGATTAGCGAATCTTACTCTGAATTTAGTAGATGAAGCATCTGCGGTTTTGTCATTTGATTGACAGTTTTTAATGTGCACTTTAGCCTGACAGCCCAAGTGTCTGGGCACTTATTAACTCTTCTTGTTTTATTGCAGTCATTTAATCATTCAAATCCATTTCCAATAATTTTAAGTTATCGCCTATATCCTGTTCTTGGTGTGTCTACACTGTAATTACATAATGCAAGAGGCGCGAACTCGTAATTTAGAGAATATCACCACATTTGTTGTGAATGGACTAAAGCTTTTTATTCCATAAAAGGATTGTATTTAAAAATTAACGGTGCATTTAAGGTGAAAGGCATTAAATTTCTTTATTATTTATTCAAAATATTTCCCTATTTCTGATTGGCTAAAAGCACGCACATAATTCACCATAACCACTTACTAATGACCAAATTTGGAAGAATTTTGTGTTTAACGAGGAAATGACGTCAAAAATGCAGCCTTCTACAGGTTAATGCACCATTAACCGAGAAGACCTGGGGACGAGATTTAGTTGTTTTCGTTGTAAAAACTAAAATGGCAGACACTTCACTCGTTTCAAGAGTAAGAACTACAGCTGGAACTAGGCGAAATAATGGTTAAAAACATAGCAAAAACAGACAGAAGGCGACTCGGAGGGCGATATCTGCTTTCTGGAGAATATTTGCGGAGCTGGACAAAGCTAAACGTAAACTATCAAAGATAAACTTAACATCGATGCAGGTAAGCTTGTTTTAGCTATGTTTTTAAACTAGGAATTATTTTGAATGAATAATAAAACAATTATTGAATTCGGTTTTCGGATCATATGAAGAATTATGGAGATCTCGGAGGGTGTTATCCGCCTCGGCCGATAACGCCCTCCTCGATCTCCATAATTCTTCATAAGATACTCAGCCTCATTCATTAACTGTTAATTAAGGTTTCGTGAAGCCTTTTATGTCTTATAGCAAACGAAAACAATGGTACACATTCCAGTTACTTGTCCAGCTCAATTATAAGCATTTTGAGGAGGTACTCAAATAGGGACTGTTCCTTGCATTAGTCGCTTTCCATTCAGCCTTAAATTCCGGCAATTTTCGGTAGGAAATCAAATGCAACGGACCATTTTGTTTCCTTCCGACAGGAATATTTAAGACCACCTTGGAAAGCGGTCCACTTTGACCAGTCCTTTAGGTCGGTCGGACCGAAACGTCCCTTTCCATTTGGGAAAGTTAATTGTTTTTCTTTACAACCGCTTTTCGGTAGCCTGCTTAAAAGTACAATAAGCAGACGCGACTTGGCTCGGGTCGGGTCTGTGCAACCAATGTTCATTTCCATTGGTCAAACCGGGATTTTTGTTCAATGGAAAGCGCCTCTTAATTGTTTCCATGGCCCTTTTTTTGAAAATATTAGTTTGAGTTGTCTGACAACTCAATTTATTTATTTTCATATCAAGGACTTTGCCTTGAAAGTGATTCAATACGGAAACACCCTATTTATATGGATTCAATCGCGGCACCACTTTGAAGAAAACCAACTCCTTCCACGCGGCCGCCCTAATAACAGCAAAAGATTTTCAAGTTGAGATGAATCACAAATGCCACGAAATATTTCTGCCGACAAACAAATATTTCTTTGAAATACCCTTAATGAGACATACTTGCCAGTGATTCAAGGTTGCAATTTTAGCTCAAGACCTAAAATTCTTACTGAAAAACCCTTCTTGTCTTTTTAAACAGGTGGCCCGTTAAATTTCTGTGATCAATAAAAAATCCATGAATTAGTTTTGATAACATCTAATAATGAAAAGATCAGTCTGTAAAATATGTTTCTTTGCATGTATTTTCTTGGTATACCAATGTTTTCTGCATGGCCCACGCAGTGAGTACATCTGCTTTAGTGCATTAGTAACGAAATTCATCTCCTTGTTCATTAAATAAACATGTTTTAAAATAAAACTTATTTTGCAAAATAATGTTGGCTTTAGGCCCAGGTTTGTCTCTTATGTATGCTAATTTTCGTCTGGCTTAGTGTCATAAATAACTTGAAAGCAAAAGATTACTTATTACCAAAGAATCGATCCGAACAGTTTATTTGACGCTAATAGAAACATTTCCGTTTAAATTAAACTAGCCTAAATTAAACTGATTGAATGTATTTGATGTTTAACTTGAAAACCCAAATTTCTGTGTAGTATTTGAGATGCTTTTGTTTTCTTGGGGATCGTTAATTATTATCCATTTCCAATAATTTTAATTCATTATTTAATGTAGATTTGGTTAATTCAAAAGCAGCCTATTCAAAAATCAGCAAGAGGCTCCAACTCTTACTTAAAAATTAAATCTGTATACTACATGGCACGGCCGGCTGAGGATAGAATAAAGTTTCAAAGAATTGTAATTGATCTTTCCATTTCACGATCCGTTTAGTCAGCGCCATGGGTCGATGGAGAGCTGAGGCTGGGACCTAGCCTGCTGGCAAGCAATCCGGGACGCTAGCGGGGCCACTACGCACGAGTGTAGTGGCTGCTATGTTTGCAGCCATTGGTAACGCGAGTTATTGTATGCGATTGAGGCCGGAAATGTTAACAGTTAATTGTAACTAATTACTTTATCATGTTAACCAAAGGCAGTCGTCGCGTTCGTCAGAACGCATCCTAATCTGGTATTACCGTGTCACTAAGGCAGAAAAATTTGAGCTATACACGGGCAACTGCAAATCATAATTAGCCGCCCCTGTTAATTTTATCAGGGACACATCGGCCGGGAAACTAGCCTGGACTCCTTTCGACTCGATTTCGTTTCCGTAAATGACGAAATGTGGATCCGTAATCAATGATTACCTGTAGTTATAAAAATAGTCACTTCTTTAGGTTCCACGGTTCCGTGGTCTGCATTTTCGTAGATTAGTCTTATCCATTCATCCCAGCCAGTTTTCTATTGTTTTAGACATTCGAACCCGTATTTCACTTGAGGCATCCTTTCACTGACTTTTAGGTTGAATAAATGCATTTTACCGAATATAAAGGTCATTGCACCTGATTTAGGCATGTTTATACTATAACGGATATTTTTTGCACTGGCACCAAAACCGTAACGGGCTTCTGTTCACACATAGGAACGGTGATTTTGGCGCGATTTCTGTAACGGAACGTAACTGCGCCGCGCCGACCTCGGAAGTGGAGTGTCACATATCTGATAGGTTCTGTGCCACACTCTGGTGTAGTGTGAGAAGATATTTGGTACGTAGCGGAAGTGAATAATTAGCAAAGGAAACTAGAACCCATTAAGACATAAGTGAATACATTATTTATCAATTAATGAATGAGGCTGAGTATCTTATGAAGAATTATGGAGGTGGACATCAAGTCCTCTGAATTCTAAAAGCCTATCAGTTTGGCCTTAGCTCCGTTTGCAGTGAAACTTTTATTCTTTTGCTTGAAAAATAATTCCTTTCTAGAACCGTGATTGCAGCCTACGTACTTTGTTAAGGAAAATTGACTTGAAAGCAATAGCATAGCTGTTCACGCTGGGGTTTTTTGAGGCAAGATCAGGCCACTTCTTTCCCGCGAGGTCAAGGGTCAGCGGTGTCATTAGTAGGCTTTCTCAAAATTAAAAATGGCGGACGCAAGTGTAAACAAATTTGAAACGACTGTCCTCTCTGCCCTGCAGCTGGCTCAAGATGAGCTGATAAGTGCAGGAATGGAAAGTTCCCAAACGAATGAGGCTTTCCGTGTAGGTTGAGTTTGATCGTCCGGGTGAACGTAGTCCTGAATAGGACTGTTGTTGACAGTGACTGGCGTTTCGACAACCTGTGCGGTAGTCATCTTCAGAGTCAAAGTGAGTTGTATCACGTCAGTTGATGGTATTATACTCTGGCTATTGATCTTATTGGTCAATTACGTCGCGATGTTATTGGTTGTCTGTCAGTTAAGCCGTAATGTTATTGGCTATGAAGACTTGTAATCAGTAATTGGTGGGTTTCGATCCGTCTGTTGCCACAGTTAAACAGTGGTCTATTGTTAGTCAAATTGTCAGTTCTCCAGTCGTTCTCTCGTAGTTAATTTTGATTGATCTCGTCAATAAGTCGTTTGTTCGGCGCTGGTAACTGTTGGCTACGATTCAGTGGCGTTTGTTCTAAGTTAGTAAACCACTGAGCTTTCTAAAGTGAGACGTTGATAGTAGTCTACATGTCGCAGAGTTCCAGTCAATTTGATGTTTTGTCTGTAAATGTTGCTCAGCAATGTGATTGTTGACGTCCCCATTCGTCGTCGCTCGTTTGTGTTCGGTCAGTCGCGTGCTTAGGTTAGTCGCAGCATTTGATCTTGTATACTGCTCCTTGTCTGTGCTCCGGTTTATCTTTGTCCCTGACATTAGTAACCAGTCGCCGTAAGGTGGTTATCGGTTTGTGTGCAACACGTATATTGTAAGGTTGTAATATACGGGCAATAGTTTCAGGGGTGCTCCTGATGTACCGTATAGTCGGTGTCGTAAGAGGGCCAGAGTCCATGGCTGTTTGTATTAAGCGGTGTACGTGTCGGTCAATTTTTAAGATAACAAACATCTGCTTTCCTTTAATCACGTTTAAGCGGGAGAATGCGGAATCATGTACTGGAATATCTTCCTATTTTTTTTTCCAAGTCTGATAATTTTTAAGTGTCTTAATTTTGGCAACTGCAGAGGTTCCACGCATCGTTGTGTTGATTGAGGCCATTATTACTAGTATATTCTGTGCTCTAAGACCTAGAATTACATACATGATCTGTATTTTCAGAACAGAAAATGTCCTTATTTTTAGCAAGACAATCTGCGATACCTAGTGTACCTGTTTACGATGTTAATTCAATGTCGCATGAATAGTTGTCTATTTCCAGAAAGTGTTTAGCCAAAGGTTACTGATTATAAAAGGTTTAAGCTCACTGGATGAGGTTAAACAAAGTTGCTTGACGTTTATCCCCAAGGACCATTGTAGTAAGTAGTTGTCGAACCCCAGCCAATCATTTTCCACAGTGCGGACAACGCCAGCGGAATATACAGCTATTTCGAGAAAGGTTGTCGGAAAACATGTGCACGCGACAATCCCGAAAAGTAATATGGGATATGATCAATACACTGTTCCTGACACTGTAGCTGTCGAACCTACTTTTGTTGCTTTCCTTTAGCACTCGCAGACATATGTCCGCGGCCTCAGCTGACGGCCTCTCCTGCCATTCTTTCAAATTTCTTTGAAAAACAGTGAGCTCAAGACCACCCACAATACCTATCGGGTTTGTCGCGTGCACTTCTTCCGACAACCTTTCTCGAAATAGCTGTATGCTAAAACGCTCACATGGTCCGACGACCCTTTAACCCCGTTGGAGAGATAGGTGCTAAATAACTGGTGTAAGTCTTCCTCATTCCAAAACCGAGAAGGTTTAATTAGAGATGCCTAGTGTCCATATACGCATTTACACCAGAGAAGAGGTAATATCAAATACACACCCGTAAAGAATTAAGGCAATGATGACGAGGCCACTCTTTGCTTTCCTTGCCGCTCAGGTGCTTTATTTGCAGCTATATTTTACCAGTGGTAAGTTACTAATGACCATCGATTATTGTACTGGTAAATAACAAATTTCTGTTAATTTTTATCAAACAAGAATGTTGTTGGCAAATTTTGTTAAGGGGGTTGACAATTGACCGCAATCTGACCAATACAAATTTGGTGCAGACTGCACGTTTCATCGTTTTCTCGAGCACCCCAATGGTATTTGTTTATCTACGAAGACAATTTTTCATGCGCATCTTAGGAGGGACAAGGGCAGCAACTAGTGGTGCGGGATATTTATGGGTGAAATCTCTCCAAGCAAACTGGAAACTGGGAGACTTCTCTCCGGTACTTCTTGAAAACCTTGTAGGCAATAATTTTACCTGTTGCGCATCCAAATGTGCTTCCTCCGGGTCTCTGACGACGTACGTCAACAAAAACCTTATGCAGGATTACTCGCCTTGTATAAGCAAAAATATCAAGCTGACAAAATACTCTCTGGGGCCCACCCAAAAATGAATTTATAGATGACGATCTCAGGCTTAAAGCACGCTCAAGCTGACAAAATACTCTCCTGGGCCTACCCAAAAAGGTATTTATCGACAACGATCTCAGGCTTAAAGCATACTATAAGAAGACGTGAGGCCCGAGCTCAACCTTTGCTTTCAAGGAAGTAAACCACTTATGGGATGTAATTGATCCAGATGGATTAGACCTGTTGCACGTCCAAATGTGCTTCCTTTGGGCCTCTGAAGACGTGCGTCAACAAAACCCTTATGCAGGATTACTCATCTTGGATAAGCAAAAATATGAAGCTGACAAAATACTCTCCAGGGCCCCCCAAAAAAGAATTTGTAGACGACGATCTCAGGCTTAAAGCACGTTCTAAGAGACGTGAGGCCCGAGCTCAACCTTCGCTTTCAAGGAAGTAAACCACTTATGGGGTGTGTTCAATCCAGATGGATTAGACCTATAGATTCAAAAATGGTAAATTGATCTGCATGACATAGCGAAATAATTCCAAATAAGAGGATCGCATCATTTTAGGGTGATATGAGAAGGATAGCAAAATGGGGAAAGGTAACCAAATATTCAGAAAAAATTAATATATATATTGTCAAGAAATAGATATTGTTGCATTCAGAATTTATTTGATTTCTTTTGCTTATTTATTAAGGTTTTCAAACTTTCGTTACTAACTGAAATGTAAAGGGTTTTATTGAAACTGGTGGTTAGGTCAACAAGTGCATACTTAACCAAAAATTAACGATTAACATTTCTCAATTTATTGCAGTTATAATTATTATTATTATTATTATTATTATTCTTATCATTATTATTGGGCGATTCTCGCCAGCACCATGGTGTTTTTCTTGGTCCTCTCATTTCTCAGCTGCATCCAACAGCTTAGAGGCACAGCACATTCCGCAAAATGTGAGCAGTACGAATTGATGGCAGATAAATGAATACTTCAAAAAATGTGGGGCAAACTTAATCTTCCATAGCAGGCCTTTGCATTGCTTTGTCTTCTTTTCCCATCTTGAACAAAACCATTCCTGAGACATCCACAGGACTCCTCTCCAGCCACATCTGAAGTTTTCGTAGTAAATTCTCCCTGTGGAGCTTCCAGTTCCTGACTTTCTCCTCTTCCCTTCTTTTCTGGTAGTCCCGAAGATTCTCTTCTTCAACAAACACCTTCTCCTGATATCTCTCAGGTAGCCATGCAACAATTTTCTCTCCTTCTAACACTCCTCAATACCAATCAACCCTCACCCCTTCTTTTCTCAGTAGATACAGTCTGGCAACATTACGTTTTGTGTGTAAATAGCCATTTACCGCCGATATCGTCCTAGTTTTTCTATCCATACTGACCAGCCCTTCCAACATGCAATCCACGATACTTGCACTGTAGCGTATTAAACCTACAGCCTAGACATTGATGCACTAATAAGATTTCCGCCATTCAATTTGGATCTACACAACCGTCTTAATTTCTCTTCAGATGTATTCCGCTGTTACCTCGCCTTTCATCTGGTCTAATTGTAAAATACTAAGATATATGTAGCCCCTATACCCCCTTCCGCACCATCTGGCAGGCCTATCGTCATCGTCATCGTCATCATCATCATCATCATCATCATCATCATCATCATCATCATTATCATCATCATTATGATCGTTATCGTTATTGTTATCGTCATTGTTATCGTTATCGTGTATATCATTATCATAGTTCTTTTTTATTTTTATTTATTTATTTATTTTTTTACATTCAAGGGGCTGTCTTTCAAGCTGGGAAGGTAAATATTACCGACACTTCCCAAAACAACCATGGTTGCCAAGCCGTTTCTTTCGAAACTCAATTCCAGGGTTCGGGAGATGTAAGGTGTTCGCGACGCTCAGTCACGGAAACAAATATGTTAAAATCCACGACCCAGCGTCTCTTTGGGTGAAGTCGGTGTCAACAACAGGTTTTGAACCTTGCGTGCGCGAAGCAGGAAGTGGCTCTGGTGGCACGTCTGTGATCAACTGGCTTGCATTTCAAGGTTCGCATCAAGGCATACACTCAGGGATCGTGGAATTTAATGAATTCACGTCACGAACACAATGCAAGAAGATATCGCTAAGCATTCAGAAACAGGTAACTTCGCAACCTCATCCAATTCATTCATTTAGTCTTCCATGTTAGTTTTAAAGTCAATACTCACGAAAAACTCATAACTCAACTTCGACCTTAAGGGACAAAAATAACGAAAACGCACGTGACTTCACATCAGTAAAATTAAAAAAAATGGCCTTGTTTTGTAAATTGTTTAAATACTATGCCTGCAAAAATCACCAAAAAATGTAATGGTTATAGTGCTCCATGATGAAAGTTGTTTGATATCTTCTTCATGGCTCTGCAGGAACATTTAATGCATGGATAAATGGACACAGTGATTACTTCAGCACAGAATTGCGAAGTGGCCTAAAGCAGCAATATCATCGTGGCATATCCCCTTTAACAAGAAAAGGGTTTAGCACTATATAAATCGTCCGTTTTTTTTCCTATGTTTTGTTCGCTGTTCAAGAATCTCCTCCTAATACTCTGGCAAATCGCCGCATGCAAAACCGAGTAACTCTTCAAAGCCGAAATGAAGTCGATAGTTGATTATTTTCCCAATCAACAATTGTTGTGAAGCTATAATGGCCATGAGCTTGTCATAACGTCAGTCCATAACGTGAAGCACTGTTAATCCGGTCCTCTTCGGGGCAAAGGACGATAATAATATTTAAGCTCAGTATGTACATGTACATATTCGGTGATTTTTTCTCTTCTTTTAGATAAAACCTCAAGTGTTTGTAACCGTTCAACATAAACATTCTAACCGTCCTTTTGATTCCATGAACATCTGGCTAGAAGAGGTCAAAGCAGACGGCTTCGTTGTTTGCTTGAGAGAGTTTATGAGTTTCGACGGTATCCATACCGGACTTAAAGTGGTGAGTTTTAAAAAATTAGCCCAGTCTTCGACTATTACGTTTTTCTTCGTCCTTACTTGTTATCAATGAAATTTAAAATTAAATCTGATTGTATGGAAGCTAATTAAAAACCTGGTGGTTAGTTTGGCCTCCCCTTATTAATTATATTAGAAGAATTATTGTTATACCTAACCCATAAATGTTTTAAAACCGTAAAACGCTGAATTTGCTTTGCAAAGACAGCCTGACGAAAGGGATGGAGGGGTGGACTGGAAGTGAAAAAAGGGGGAGGGGGCGCTGATGAGGGAGCGGGGTTCTTTCAAAGAGCGGCTTTTCAGCCTTAACAAAATATCGCCCCTGCTGCGCATGTGCTGCAGGTGTTTTGAAAAGAAAGAAAGTTTTCTTGAAGTCGCGCATATAAACTATCCTCGTCATTTCCCTAATCCATTCTGAGATGAAACTTTAGGGTTCACTTTAGGGTTTACTTCAGCCCGGTGCCGTTGGCTTTGAGGCCTCCTAACACTTTAATGTTGAATAAAATTAAGACCGTTCAACCTAGGACCATCAAACTTGTTGCCTGCGTGCAGACATCTCCTATTTCCTTTGTTGCACGCGGAAAAGGGACGTCTGCGTAACGGCGTCGCTAATCGTGTTCCAGCGTCCCGCTGGGTTCCCAAGATCTTGGGAACGTGCTGTGATAGGCTGACACACAGTGCGCATTGTTTGACTTAACGCTGATTGGTTTTTATCGAATCTGGTCTGATAATGTATGCGGTGATTTATGTAATCGGGGTTTTCCAGCCAAAACAAATCAAAGCATGTAAACACTTTACAACTGCATCTGAAATCAAATCCTATCAGGAACACCCACAGAAGCATAAACCAAACGTTTCGCATTATCACGAGCTTATAATGTTGTGTTTGGCCTGGCAACTCTTATTTCTAACCGGATATTATTCCACAATTTATGCGAAACAGAATACCCTGCCAGCGGGACGCTGGAACACGATTAGCGACGGCGTTACGCAGACGTCCCTTTTCCTCGTGCAACAAAGGAAATAGGAGACGTCTGCACGCAGGCAATCAAACTTGGCGACTCTTGCTAAATATCTCTAGATTTACTTCTAATGAATTATTATATCACACTTAATTTACCATTATTTACGTAGCTGTTAATATGATCTATGCTTTTCAGTGACTAGCTTGGAAAAATGAATTGAATTTAAAATGGCCAACTAGCAGGAATAAATGGAATTAATTTAAATAATTCAAAATGGCAGATCCAAAAAGGCATATGGTCTCAGCAACTAGTGACGTCATCATGTTGTCACTGCTATTGTTAAAGATTATCAAATTGTCAACCATCGTCGTGATTTTTAAGTAATTTAATTATTTTTGCTTAATGGCTATGGGAACAATTGATAAGCTATGGGTTCAGACAATAAATGCAACAAGGGGACATCTCAGTGACGTCAAATTACGTTACTGTGTCAATCACATTACACCTACTTGTTGGAATGATGATTACACTATTTTGCGTAAATTTAGTGGCTGTATCATGAGTGGTTATAATGTTCTCAAAGGGGCCTTCGAAGGCCCCTTTTCCCTCCAATTCCAAGGAAGCCCAAAAACGCTCGGTCAGAATAGTGTTAAATATAGGTCATGGTATTTTGCTTTTTTCTCAGACTCCAGATACAAACCACCTTCATCTTAAATTTTCTTAAAAAACCATAAGGAAAGACATTCAATGCTGTGACTGTTACTTGCGTCCACCTTTTCAGAACTGGCTTGCTTATGATTTGCTACCTGAGGCTTGGAATTTTACTGAGCAAGGAAGCCTTCATTTTTCTGGACTCGGTGCACCAAAGAAAGAGAACAATTATGCCTTTTGTCAGGTTGGAAAATGTGACGTCTATTAAGGATGCATTCAATTTTTATTGACTTAACTTCCAAACTCAAGCCTTTAAACCAACGTGGTTAACAATCAATGTTTGTGTTGTGTATTTGTCGTTTCTTCAAGGGACACTGTGACATCGGCGTATTGTGCATTTTTGAAATAAGAGTTGAAGTCCAACAAGAGATACGACCTTCTTGATAATCAATAATTCGTTAAAACCTCATGCGTTGTTCGCAAGAGTTGTGATTTAGATTTGTTGACCGCTACGTGGTAAGGAGGTGCATCCACTATTAGATATATTTTATAGACCTAGAGTTTGCCTAATCACTTCCTTAATGAACTGGGACAATATCACTTTTTTCAAAAGGATGACAGCGACAATATTTCTTTAAACAGTCAGAGGGAAAATTATTGTGTTTGGTAAATCCTGATTTTTAGGATTATAAGTTTGAGAATCCATTCTACGAGCCGCCCAATATTCTGGCGTCTGCCAGCCATGAAAATGGCACCAGGGAACTATCAATGAAGGCAGATGGTCGCTATAGCAACGCTTTGACTGTCTGGATTGAGGTGAGTAGCCTTGAAGAGACCTAATAAGTTGAAACTGTTTCAAATATTTGCTGGTTAAAATAGTTGCCTTCGCTAAAGAGTAAAGCACTTATAACTAATAAAAGAAGAAGTTCGAAGTGGCACTCAACACTTGACGACAAATTCAAGCAATAGCTTGAATCAACAATCTTATTGTCATTTTCCGTACTCATTTTCACCTAATGATTCTTCTTAACGGGAGCTCCGTGGGTTCATGGTTTTAAATTGACAACCAACTTTCTCGGAATGTATTGTTATTTTCATGTAATCCGATTGGTCAACTTTGTCTAGGTGACCTCTGTTATAGTAGTCGCACTGTAACAGACAGCAGCGTCCACTATATATCCGTGAGAACTGTACTTCCGTTTAAACGATTCAAAGTTGCCCTTGTCCTTATTACCCTTACTGGACGCCCCTGTCTGAAAGCTAGCAAGTCAATACAAACTTTTTATTTATCGATATATTTGTTGTTATTTTCCAGGAGATCACTCGTTTGTCTTTCAAAGTGTGCATCAAAGACAGTCAGGGAATGAGCAAGTCTCACGATCCAGTTACAGTGGACTATGCAATAGTGGGAGGTACATTCCTCTTATATTTGCTTATTCTTTAACTTCAAAGATTTGTCTCTCATACTGGTTCGTCCTACTATCAATCCATTTGGACGTTGGGTCAAACATTAATTCGAATAAGAATAAAGTCAGGCAATCGGCACTGTAAAAAACTATGATCAAATGTCGAAGAAAAAAGTTATAAAAAATGACGTTTCTTTTTCAAACGCTTTTGTAGAAAAAGTAACTCCCTATTTCCTATCTTTTTTGCCATAAATATTCTCCACAGGAAAAACAAAGCAAAATTTAAAAAAATTAAAACTCAGTTGCGCTCTCAAAGGATGTAGGACGTCAGGTCAATTTGATATTCATACAAGTGCTGATTTTGTTCTTGTTGTTTTTTTTTTGCCCTAAAGATATAGACCCGTGCACAAACGTTACTTGCGATTACCATGCCATCTGCAAAGCTTTCTCTGCATTTGATGCCCGCTGTGTTTGTGATGACAACTGTCCGTCGTACGAGGAGCCAGTGTGTTCATCCAACTCGACAACTTTTAAGAACAAGTGCTTTTGTCTGCTGGACATTTGCAGGCGCAAGAGTAACCACACTCTCTATCATCCCGGTAGTTGTACAGGTAAGAGAGCGGATTATAGGGTATTTTAAACCACCTTAACCAGCGTATGTAGAGCTCTAGTGTTATGAGATATATAGTGCCGCTGATGACTTATAACATCACTCAATTTGGCGGCAATCTTGGGCGCCATCTTGGAATTTCCGTTTTAAGCACATGGCATTTTCCGTGCTTAGGTCCAAAATAAATCGTGATTAAATACTATTTTGCTTATTTTGGTACTGTTTCGAACGCAGTAAAGTGCCAATCATATAGTGCCACTATATGATTGTGTGATTGTACAATCAGCTTTTAATTTAATTCCTCGCATATAGAAAGGACTTTATACGTTTTTTTTTTTCTCATGCCCATCAGGTATTTGTAGGATGCATCTTTTTTTGCCTTTATGTTATGCTGTTGTTGTTTGTTTCTTTGTTTGTTTTTTATCAGCTCTAATTAGCTTTGTTTTTCTTCTATGTTGTATCTTGTGTTTCCCGTTGTTCCTCGACAGGTTTTCCTGTTCGGACTGGGAGAGTTTCACTGAGGAGACATGTACAGTGGGCAGAGACGGCCTGTGAAGTAGTGAAATTTCCACCATTTTCATTCTATCCGGACAAAGAAGTGCACGTACAAATAACGACCAATCACTGGAACATAAGCGAGAAAAATTTTGTACATGATGCTACTGTGTCCTGGGTGGAAACTGTTAACTTCGAGAATTTTGAGGTGAATATTTTAAAAGGAAGTGTTCAATTCAAGTATTGCTTCAAGTAGTAATTAGTGAGCCTCTGTTCATTTGTTTTACATCTCCAAGAACTCTTGTTTACATGTCATATTTCTGGCCAGTAAAATACTATTTGAACATATTCTATTTTCACAACGAGTTACTAGCGGGGATTTCTTGTCTTGCGCGCACAGAGGAACACTATGGGTAAGAAATATTGGTGATCTATGCATCCAAGAAATTTTGGTTACTAACAAAATCGTGCGTACGTACGTAGGACCGCGTCTTCATGTTAACGGATGTGAAATGTCTTACCAGCTGTAAGTCCAAAACATATACAAATTGTGTTTAACTCGATTTTGGACATCCATGTTATAATCAACTGAAGCTGTCAAAGTAGGGCATCCGCAGACCAGTTTCACATGACTTTATCGCGGGCTCAGGCGTGCAACTTATTGAGATGAAGGTTTTTTTAAAGTTCTCCGCTGACCAGTAACAGAATTCAAGAGATCGCAGGCTTAGAAAACTTTACTACAGGAAGTAAGTTACCACGAGAGCTTCGCTTTTGGCCTTGGCTAAATCTATATATATAATCTTACCATATAAAATAAACATTAGCCATTACATTTTGTCTTTAGGTGTGCGTGACTGCAGCAGGAAGAAATGATCGCTTTGTCAAAGAATTTGCCACGGTGGACTGGATGGCCTACCAAGGTGCTCCCGATGGAGGCGTGGCGGGTAAAATGCGCATTCCAGAATGGTGGACTGGATCACAGTGCTCAAAAGTCAGCCTTCCTCAGGCAATAACACTTTATTGTTACCTCTCAGCTGCATCTTGTTTCGTTGCATAAACCATAAAAAATAATGACCTTTAGTTAAGTTTTCAGTGAGGTGAACATTTGCTATGCTGATATCATAAGTACTAAACACTCCAGTTGTTATCCAATCAAAGATATCGTACTTGGACTTGGAGACATGAGCTGCAAAGAGACAGCCAAGTTCTGTCCGCGAAATTCTTTCTGACACATAGGCCATTTTTAAACCTTTTTCAATTTTTACACTATTTGTCAGAGGGGGGGGGGGGGGGAATATTCTTTAAAAAAGCATTACCGTATTTATTCCAATAAGCCCCCAACCTCGAATTAGCGCCCACCTCGAATAAGCGCCCATCCTGAAGGCAGAAAAATTTAATAAGCGCCTCAGCCTCGAATAAGCACCCAGCCCCACCCCACCTCCCTCCCCCTCAAACTAAAACTCAAATAAGCGCCCACCCCCTTTCTGGTCCCTCCCACCCAAAAAACCTTAAATAAGTACTTGTAAGAGACTTACCCGAAGACGGAGTTTTCTTCAGAGTATTTTACAGAAACCTTGCTTTGTTACATCTTCGCGTTTTATTATTACCATTTATTGTATTGTTGCAAAATTAACATACTACACTTGCTGAAAAAGGTGAAAATTTGATAAGCGCCCAGCCTCGAATAAGCGCCCACTCTCACGGTCCAAAAATTTAATAAGCGCCCGTGGCGGTTAATCGAATAAATACGGTATTTAATACAAAAAAAAAAATAGGAGAAAGAAACTTGTACGGTCAAGGGCTAAATTTGACAGTCGCGTTCAGACACCTGACCACGATCCGATGTCCTATGAGCGTCCCCATCATGTGAAATATTATTTATTTCAAATTTTACACATGCCATTCTGCCAATCATCTTTGCTGTGCATACTTAATAATTACCACTTCAACTTTCTTACTGTACATGTTATGAATGGTTTTTTTAACAGGGAAAATTTGTGTCTGCACCAACGGTCCTGGTTACAGCAGAACATATAAGTGCAGACTTCAAGCATGATGCCGCAAGTTTGTGGGTGGAAAACGCAACCAGTTCCTCCTTTTACATTTGTCTTCGAGAACTACAGAATTATGATGGTTTACATGAAGATATCTTTGTGGTATTTGTTTTCTCCTTTATAAATATACCTGTCTGGAGTTT
>BOPM01000068.1:762257-773680 GCA_022179025.1 Porites australiensis | reverse complement strand
ACGTAGAGCGTGACCAACGCGTGACCTTGGTGAGAAAAGTCAAAAGCAACTGGCATGTCTTCCCTGACTGTAAAATCTGGCTGAATTTTAGCTTCCGAGGTCAGTTTGAAATCAAAATTTTAATTGTGCGGCACATATAAAACACAACATATTTCATATGAATTTAAAAAAAAATAAACTTGAGCCTGCGATCATTTGAGAACTAGTAACTTGTCAGCGGATAACTTCAAAAAGGTACTCAACCTCGATGGGTCGACACCTGAGCCCGCGATACGGTCTGTTGATATTGGTCAGCGGATACCCTGTTTTGACAGCTGTCAATTGGTCACAACATTGATGTACAATATGTGTGCAATATCAGTCTTCCTGTGCTCCCTAACTAGCTAGAAAGTGTGAGATTGAACATTGGTTATCCTGTGGTGCGGACGGACGGGCGGGCTGCGGGCGGTGTACGGTCACGTGATTACCAAATTTTCGGGGATGGGTAGATTTACTTACCCATGGTGCTCCGCAGGCGCGCTTCGCGCGCCAGAGCTCCGCTATCAACAGCCTTCTTTTTATGTCCCTAGGACGTCCCATTTGCGAAGAATTACGACAAAGAACCCATAGTATTAATAGCAGCCGGTCACAACTCAGAGGGCAACAATTTGAAGCCAATATACATGTCCGTGACCCCATGGATTGAGGTATTCTCAAGTTATTTAACTAATATACAACACACTTTAATCAAAATAAGTAACATCAAGCTGACAACCCTGTGGGAAATGCACAAATGAGCTAAATTATACCATGGTCTGTTCATGCAGTCTGTTTATCAGTCATAATCGCGCAGCGAAACAATCCATGCATCTGTTTATCCATCTGTTATTCAAGGTCAGTTTCCCAAGTTCCTTTTTTTGTTTTTGTTTAGATAGGAATTCAAAATGACTCAGTTACAGGTGTTTAAGCGAACGTCTCTAAAAGTTGAGCTATTACTGTTTGTTCTTGTAAGCGAAATATATGATGCTAGATGATATGCTTATTTTACAGCACATCAAGACCAGCGAATTCCGCATTTGTCTCAAGGAGTTGTTCGCTGACCAGCATGATCCTGTGACTGTGTCCTATACAGTACTGGCAGGTGTGTTAGTAAATGATAAAAACAATTTTCTTTGCGAAGACCTTCTCGTGCCCAGCAAGCTTTGGTAGATTTCAAGTAAACTTAGAGACTCCTTCTTTCATATCTCCTTTAAGTAATCACCAGTAAATGAATTTCCTTAGTTCCTACTTACTACAAATAACGGGTTCTATTTCCAAAAGCTTCTCGATCAGCTCAAACTTTTCATGGAACGAACCAAACTCTAATTTGAGTCGACCTAACTTGAGTTAAGATCGGCTGCTGGGTTAGTCGTCGATTTTTACAGGACGCGTCCAACCAATCAACTGAATCAGATAAGTAATAAAATTATTTTCTCCCGAACGATTTTATATACATTATCGAACATTTTTTTTTAATTTATCAGTTTAGTTCGTCACATGTGAAGATCGACGTTTGTCCCGGAGACGATCTTCGGACGCTCTGTCCGTCTGAACGTGTTGGACGATCCAAACTCATTCAGACGAACTTAACTGAGCCAGACGTCGCTAGGAACGTTACATGAACTTAAATCACTAAGTTTGGTCTTTGTTACGCACAATTTACTTCACACAAAATGTTTTGTATATTGCAGATGTATGTAAACCAGGCTGGTCATATTTTAATGGTATTTGCTACTCGACAAGCTATTCGTGCAAAAATTGGACCGAAGCTGAGAAAACCTGCCAAGCATACAGCGGCAACCTCATCACTGTGCGTAATCAAGAAGAGAACGTCTATATTCAGCATCGGCTGAATGGTGCCAAGGGCTGGATTGGTCTAAACGATAGGGCAGTTGAGGGTACTTTCGACTGGGCAGATAATCAAACCAGTAACTTTTCATATTGGGCGAAGAACCAACCAAATAACTTCAATAATGAAGATTGCGTTCACACTTTGGGAGTCAGACATAGTTTTATGTGGAACGATGTGAGCTGTGGTACTTGCCATAACTATACCTGTTCAGAAGGTTTGTGGGTGACTTACCTCTTTTATATACCAACTTTTGTATGCTATATACAGTTAAAATAGTGTGACGGGACGCGTGAGCATAACCCGTTTACTATAGTGAGAACTTAGTGTAAAAATTTAAAAATATGCAAACACAATAATAATAATAAAAAAATAGCACTATAAATAATGCTCCAAAAAAATTAATAATAATAAATAAAAATACATTTAAAAAAATGATAAAACTATTCCAGATATCTAGGATCTAAAATGATAACTATAAAGTCTTTAAAGTTCTCTTAACCCATTCGCCGCTGAACCGCCCGTAACCGCCCGTGCGGATCCAGGTCCCTTATACCCTTTGTGACGTCATCAGTTTTAAAAGTCAAGGACAACTAACTTGTGCAGAGTGAAGAGATCTTTCAAACCATACCAGAATGAGCACAATTCAGTCAAGTACACCGGAGAAAGAAGCAAAAAACCACGTGACATTGACCTGAACATCTCCATGAAAATCTTGTTCCATTGCTCACCTACCTTTCCTTTCCCTAATCCTAAGATCCTAAAAGCTTTCCTAAAAACTCTTCCCACCAAACTGAAGCCTACTAAATGCCCAGCAAGGGAAAAAAAATGAGGCAAGAAAAGCGAAAAAAGAAGGGAGGAGAGAAAGCGAAAAGTAAAAGTCAAGACTGCTGTGTCACTTTTAAACCCAAATTTTGCTTTCTGCGCATGCCCGAACTTCGCAAGCTGATATTTTGCATCTGGATCAGAAGGCCATGAAGTAAGTCTACGACCTGTAAACCGGTTTGTGGTGAGTCTTAGCTCTTTATAGCACGACAGTGGCCAGAAAACCACTCGACTAGCTTCAAAACGCGTTTTTCGGCAAACTCTCCAGGAGCAAATGGGTTAAATATATTACTTATTCGGCTGTAACAAAATTCATTGACGACTTCTTCACACCCACAAAAGTCCAAAAGATGTTGAAGGAAGAGAGTTAATAATTTCGAAAGCTATAATCATTGTTCATGTTGCAACTTTAAACGTTCTAAAGATGTTTAGTGTCCCGGGAGTACAGAATTCTGCATGTTATAAAAAAAAAACTGCCTTACTCTTACTTTCGACCAACTGCTTCAGCTTGACTTCTAAGTCTGGGCACCACCCCCTAACACGTTCATTATGATATTATATTGTTTCACTTCATATCCTTGGTACTTCTGCTTTCACTCCGGTCCCAACGGAGTGGTTCGTATTTCGTGGTTTTCTCCACCTCCTTTTTCTCCCGGCTTGTAACCCATGAGCAGCTCATCTTAAGCGTTATAACTTGCTTTGGCTCGTGGTTGATAATGCGAGCATGAACTCTGTTGGCTTCAACTTCTTGGTGCTCCGCAAATAGGGGGACATCCCAGAACACTTGCGCATCGTTCGCCCCGTACACTGGCTTCGGTTTCAGTGGCGAGTACCAAGGTGGCATCGAGTCTGCAAGGCCTAGGTCTTGCAAAATCTCGAAGAAAAGTATCTTAAGGGCTGCATTATTTCGGGTAATGTACTTGTTCTGAGCAAAGGCAGTACAACCAGTCAGGACACGGGCGACACTTTCAGGGGCCTTATTGCATAGCCTGCACGTTACCTCACCCGTCATATCCGTGTACGTTTTCTGGCAGGCATACAACCTCGTAGGTATTATTATTATTATTATTATTATTATTATTATTATTATTATTATTATTATTATTATTATTATTATTATTATTATTCATTAGTTCCTATTCAAAAGCAATTTGCCCCAAACCTGTTTCAAAAAGAGATTATAAAACTACTTCCTCATAAAAGGGTTTGTTCTTGACCTCATTTTGAAAGTGTGGGTATTTTTAGAAATCGAAAATGGTCTATTTTAACGTTTCCAGGTGTTAAGAGTTATTTTTATTTATTTTATTTCTATTTTCAGAGAAGATCCTAATTGACTTTCACCAATTTACACCTCAATAACCAATAGGCCATATTTGCACGATGACGTCATTTTACTATTACTACTACCAGAATCCTTCAGGTTATTGCTTTCTTATGCGAATTACAGCTTTTGTTATTTAAACCTCACTGGGATTAGCAAATTTAAATATGAAAGAAAAAACGAAAAGAATTCTGGTCCTAGTAGTAAAAAGGCGTCGTCGTGCAAATGGCCCATTTCTCTGGCTTCTTAGGTGACAAAAAGTTTGAGTTTACTGTAAATCTGTTTGTTGCAGAAATAGTATAAATTAAAGGATTAGTCTACAAAGAATTCGAAAAATAGGCACTACTTGTGCGAAAAAGAAAATTAGACGTCACAAAAAGGATCCATAAGCCTGAGCTTTTAGCACTGCATTACCCCTTCATACACAACAGTGTTCGTGCTGATTGACTCATATGAGAAACGATTTTAAAATTTGATTGACAAATGATAGTTTCATTATTTGTTTTGCAGGTTGATTGACTGAACGATTGTTTTATATTCGTTTTTAAAATTAGATTTTGATGAATGTGGAGGAAACAATAACCATTGTCATCAGAACGCCATCTGCACAAACACTATTGGCTCCTATAGCTGCCGGTGCTCCGTAGGATATGCCGGTGATGCCCGTAGGAAACGAGCAGATCTGTTTTTAGTCTGCTACAGATCTGTTGAAACATCTGCAGCAGATCTGCAGATAGTCTATATATCATCTACAGATTATTTGCGAATTGTCTGCAGAATGTCTGCAGAAATGATCTGCAATTTGTGCAGACGTTCTGCAGACGAAGGAGGTATAAATAGTAAGCACAATAACAGACGTACTGCACCAATCAAACACCTTTTATTTTTATCGTAAATACATAAAATATTCTCTCAAATTGCGCCGAAAAAGCTTAGGATAACCGTTAACTACAACTGAATGCCTATCACTTTGGTAATAAAACAATGCAAACAACAAAATTAAAACGAGAGAACATTGAGAAGTCCCAGCTCGCGGGTATGAGAAACAAAATTAAATCACAACAATCTGGCCTGTAAACACACAGTCACAGTCACTCGCTTAAATTTCTTCAGTGAATAACACATCAAAATGCTGACATTGAAATAACCGAGCTCAATAACAAAGAAGGATTTTTGTCGGCAGCTATAAGAGAGGAAACGCAACTGTTCAATCACATGAATGCGGTTCCTACGCGACGGTTTGGTTTGTAACACGCAGCGCTATTAGCCTATACTTCAAGTCGCTCACCTCTTCGTTTCCTCCATGATCCACGATGAGTTGCATTTCTTTATGAATGGAGCAATTCATTTGTGGCTCAGTTTTTGCTATGTTCCGGGTGATGGACTAAACGAACATACCTAACTTGAGCAAATAATCTTTGATCAAGACTCTTGCAACGTAATATTAATTCCTACGCAAGCGTCGTCTGTTTCCCATTCATTGAGAGTCGCTTGAGGCACAGTTGATTTTTAACCAATACTTTTTCCATCTTCGCTCTATAAACAGCTAAAAACCTTTTTTTAACTTTTTGAATCTAAACTGAACGCAAATAACTTGCTTAGTTAGCGAGAAACCGATTGCATATTTCATTCAAGCAGAAAAACGGTCGCGAGGAAGATGAGTAATAGGATCTTCTAGTAAAGTGCGGACCAATTAGATTAAGTTCTGGAATGTCTCCAGGGAATTCCCCATTCGTGTATCAGTCACGGAAGGTCTCCAAAGAATACATTTTTGAGATTTATTTTGAACTTACATGAATTTAAAACTCCATGTCCGTAAGATGTTATTTTGAGTTAAGTTTAACTGTAATGAACGATGAGGCACATGGCGTTCGTTTAATGTTGCTGTGTAAAACTGGTAAGTACTCAGTCATGTTTTTTAAAAGACACTGATTTACCGGCAGCATTCATGAATGTACTTTGAAAAGCTACATAAGTCTTGAGAGTGCATAAAATAAAATGAAAGTAAGGTAATTTTCCAACGCTTTTCATAATAATTGGATGAAGCCTATGTTTAAATTTATCGACAAAGCAGCGGATGGACCCGACCGGAGAGACATTAGTTGCCTGTTTCGAATTGATAAACATGCGCGCTAAATTAATTAAGACGGTTTACAGACTCTGCAGACTTCACAGATCATGTGCAGATCTGTTTTTCATCTGTTTCTCGTCTGCAGGAAAACATCTGTGCAGACGATGAAGGCAACCTGTACGGAACATGCAGATCTGCAGACTGGTCTTTTGTTCGTCTGCTCAACCGTCTTCAGCAGGCCTGCAGATCACTTGCCTGAAATGTCTGCAGTTAGTATGCAGTTGGTCTGTATTAAGTGAGCAGTTCGATTTTGTTTAGTCACGGAAAGGTGAACACAAAAAAGTGGATCGGTTCTAAAAGTATCCTTTCACTGTCAGTGAGCTGCAAGTGAAAGATGAATGACAGACCTTTAGGTCTGCAGATTGACTGCAGCAAAGTGAATGGAGTATTAGATGTCAGCTAAAAATATACGAAGAAAACAACACACTGCAAGCCAAAAGGTTACCTAAAGGTGACCTTTATTTAAGAATGGAAAGAGGCATCGAGAGAGTAACTTAAAATTATCTTTTTTGAAAATAAAGAGAATAACAGCGATTGCTCTTATACATAAAGTTTACACGGACAGCAGGCAAATGATATTTTGATTCGTTGCAACGGGCTAAGCTGGACATTGCTCACCTTGACGTTTTGTCCATGATCCACGATCTTCTACACTTTTTTCATGAAAGAAATCAACCCAATTTTACTTTGGTCGTCGTTAAATTTTACAATGGACTAAGGAACGAACATTACCACGAGCGTATAAGAATCTTGTAAGTGCGAATTACCCCCGACCCATCCAATCGAACAAAACCGAACAAAAAACCAATCGAACCCAATCGAACTCCAATCGTTCGATTGGGTTGGGCAATCGAACAAAATCGAACACCTATTTTGCTGTGAGTTCGATTTTCTAACCAATCGAACCAATACAATCGAACAAAATCGAACAAAATCGAATCATCCCGTCCTTAAAGGGCCAAAGTGGTGAGACCAACGTCCGCTCAAGATGTCCTAACTGCCCTTTAGTGTTGGTAACCTTGAATGCTCTTCCCTTAGAGTCAATCTTCTTAAAGATAAAGAATTCTTCTCCCACATCAACAGTAAAATTACATTCTTGGTAACCTTTTACACTGCATGTAATTTCAATACATGCAGTGTCCTCCCTCTCCTCCGTGTTTGACATTTCAGACATTTCAGTCCTGGGTTTCAGTGCTCAGCAAAAGCCGCGTAAAAAGGGAAGGGAGTTAGCGGTGATTTCACTTTCACCTTCAGAATTTTCCAATACCACGTGCCTATCATGCGATGCGGCGTCCGTTAATCGAACGTTCGATTATACCAATCGTTCGGTAATCGAACGTTCGATTGGGTTCGATTACCAATCGTTCGATAATCGATAGCTTTTCGTATCCAAGAATAAACATAAACTTATTTCTTTAGCTTACCTTCCGATTCTTGATCAAATAATTTTTTTGCGACGCTGTTTTGCCTAACCTACAAATAGTTTTTGAGATGAAACAAAGTTCAAATTAGTTTAATGGGATAAATGAAAAAGAAAGGCCAAAGGACTTTCAACAATGAAAACGTGCATTGAATAATAATGCTCGGTTTAGCTCTTTATCCTCTGTACTCTCCATGGCTGATGGACATCTTTCATCAGCGCGGAAAAGTTATTGACAGCTCGCCCGCTTCCCATAAAAGCTCCGCCCCAAGTGAGACAAAATGTCTCACTTCTCCGAGTTTGTCTAGGCCTCAAAAACTTTCTCGGACCACGTGACCCGAAACGCATGAGGCCTAGGGACTAGGCACGCGCTGTACAGCGCTGCAAGTTTCGTGCGGGTGGTTGTCTGCACAGCGTCTGCTGCAGATCAAGTGCAGACGTAATAATAGATCCTTATTGCATAATCACCAAAAGTCACGAAAGGTCTGCAACAGACTTACTGCAAACAAGATAAAAGGCAACACACAGTCAAAGAAGAAGTCATTTTCATGAGATGTCTGTCACAGACAGTATGCAGACTTGCAGACTTCAGTTTTGCGTCAAATTGGTCTGCTGTATGACTGAACAGACCTGTGACAGACCTGAGAAAGGCCTTCGGCAGATCTGCAAGTTACGTACGGGAATGCGTCTGCTACAGACTGAAAACAGACTTTGCAGACGATAAAATGGTCTGTAGCTAGTCTGTTTTTCGTAAAACAGATCTGTTGCAGATCTGCTGCAGATCTGTTGGTTTCGTACGGGTAGTTTTCTTTACAGGGGTATTATGTTCGAAGACCCAAGATGTCGTTTTTCGTTTAATTCGTGAAGCATAATTTTTAAAGATCCTCATCCAATGGTAAAGAGACATCTCTTAGCTTGTGAGTTTAAGGCTAGCTTGGGGCGAATTTCTAAGGTAGAATAAGCATGCTTTTACCATAAAATTGCCTGAAAATTTATTTTTCAAATAACTCTTTAATAGAGGGTTTTAAATACTGAGCAGCGTATAATAGTAGTAAAATAAGCGTTTAAACATAGGCTGGCATAAATTAGGACGGAGATCTTCTCAGCAACTTTTTTTTTTTCCAGTTTCAGAGATGATAAAATTTGGACATTAACCTAATCTCTTCGAACAACACTGAGCAATGAAGTTTATTAACTATCCTAATTTTATAGTTCAGGTATACAGACCATAGAGTATAATTTTGAATACAGCCCAAAAAGGGATCTAGAGTAGGTATGGTTGTTGATTTCCCTACAATTTCAAAATCTAAGCTCTCGTAGACTGCGTAGCTTTCCTCTCTGGTTACAAATTTCTCAACAAACCGGAGCGGGGACGCTTGTTAGATCTTGTTACCCGGGCTTAAACTTTCGGGGATTTATCATGAGAGGCTTTCTTGTAATCTGATGGGGCTAATATGCCAGAAGCTTCAAAATCGTACGGTACTTTGAATTCCTTGAAACATTCGTAAAGAGTAATTTTTTTTCCTTCAGATGTCGACGAATGTTCTTCAGGTCACCAGTGTGACAGCAGTGCGACTTGTTATAATACAGATGGATCCTACACTTGCACATGTAACAGCGGCTTCACGGGGGATGGACGAACCTGTCGAGGTACAAGCCTTTGAATAAATACTGAATACTATAAACGACAGCTCTGTAAAGCTTTTCGAAAAATTAGGTTGTCTGGCCATAGGTGACATCATACCTATAGCAAAACTTCTCATTCTACACAAAGTGAGTCAAGATCATTGTCCTGATTATTTCACGTCCTATTTCAAACATGTCCGTTCTTCACATGCTCATAGTACTAGATCAGCCACCCATAACAACGTTCTGACACCTCTCTGTTAAAGGAACGGCTCAGGACTTAGCATAGGAAGTTAGCAAGTGCTTGTCGTTTATAGAAAAAGTGAGGTCACTCGTATATAGAGACATAGTTTCCCACGCAATGTTCAGAAAAGCACTCTCTACTGATAAGTTTACCAATTAAGACAACGCCTCGTTAGCACATTTTAAGGTTTACAGATCTTTTTAGACATTTATAGAAGTTGTAGAATTTTTTATTTTTATTTTTTTCATAACTAATACCTTTTGTGTGGAGGGTGATTATGAAAACTACCCGGTAAACGGTTATGTCTCCACCCTTGTTGTTCTTCTCGTTCTTGTTCTTCCTCTTCTTCTACTGATGTCGTTTAAGAAGAAACAAAAAGCAAACTGCGGTGATCAACATAACGAAATGTAAACGCATTTCTGGGAAGAAAAAAGACTTTAACTTGACGTCTCGTCAAGCGGCGGCCCGTGCCACCTCCTTATTTAGCTTTATTTTTAGGCTAAACGGAGGCCCAAATGGTTGAATAAAATCAATTTCTCGGCCGGGTCCTTTACTTACTTGCAGATCTGAATTCGCCACTGCTTACATGCATGCACAGAATTGAAAGTCATTTCTTCTCAATGGTCTACTAGTGTTCTTGTTATGTCTTGAAAAGTTCACTCCTACGACTATGACATTCGTAGACAAAAAAGAAGGCCCAGCTTAAAATAAATAAAAGTTTTCTTATCTTCCAGATGTTGATGAATGCTCACTCAACACCCATGACTGTCACTCCCATGCAATCTGCACTAACACAGAAGGGTCATTTACTTGCAAGTGCGACGTGACTGCACATTACATTGGTGACGGGAAAACATGCACTCCTCATCGTAAGCCGAATAAAATGTTTTACTTCATTTTGTTCTCTTCGTTTTACCACTACTCTGACAATAATATTGTTAACTTCTATTTTCTGGGCAAAAGTATACACCAATATTTAAGTCGGCAAAGAGCAACCCCTCGCCTGCCTGTCGATCATCTTGATTATGCCCCTGTCCAAGAATATACTCTTAATGAAATTTCAAATGCACCGAAAGCGAGATTTGCTTGTTTATTATTTCGATTGCTTCTGACTTTCTTGGGTACTTTAATTCTTAGTGTATTTTAGGCTACCCCCGCTGATATGTTTCATTAGTCAAGTGGTTTTTTAGGTATAGCAATTACTGGAGTCGTTGTCAGTTTCCGAAATACAGCATCTTTAAAAAGGATGAATTTCTGATTTACTTTCTTTTTACCAGGTGGCCTCGATGACTCCGTTATTTTAGCGAACGATGCGAGCAAGATATCGCAGTTAAATACCTGGCTTCTTCCGCACTTGCAAAGTCAAGACAGAAGTTATTGGAAACTGTGTTATAGGGCCTCCAATCATGGCTGGAGATCACGGACCTTTCACAGCTATTGCGATAACAAAGGTCCCACTGTAACGATTGTTAGAGTCGGGATCTATATTTTTGGAGGCTACAACGACAATTCATGGCAATGTAAGTGCGTGAAATAGCTAACTAAGATACCTACCAGGAAGGCTTCAACTGGTTGAATTAAGCCAAGGGGTCGTTGACCCCAGATGTTAAAGAAAGAAGAGATGGAGCCTTAACAGTTTTCGCTAGTGGTTCAAAACAACTCTACCCTTAAATTGAGTTTTGTTTATCACTCGCAATATTGTGTAGTAATTTTGAAAACGTCGGCGTAAGAGGCTAATCAAATACTCACAAGACAATCTTACCTCCGGTCTTCTCTGTCGCACTTTGCACTAATCGTCGCACTTTGTAATAAAAAAAAGCTGTCGCACTTTGTAATAACACTTGTCGCACGTTCAATTGCCAACTTGATGCTCGGAGGACAAGTAAACCCGATAATAAGTATCATCATCGACAACAACAGTAATAATAATTACTCAACTGAATTGTTTTCAGCTCCAATTTCTCAAGGGGGGGGGGGGGGGGGGGGGAA
>BOPM01000068.1:736302-746493 GCA_022179025.1 Porites australiensis | reverse complement strand
TGTAGTGTATACGATGCTAATGCAAGCGCGTAGAAGCGAGAGAATGAATGTGATGTAATACACACGGGAATTACGTAATTTGCATGTACTATAGATAGCGTGCGTTGTAATTTATTCGAGTCGGTTAGCGTTCTGAGTTCGGAGTGTAACGGTCGTGAATAAAGTGTGTTTTAACCTAACCGCGGTACTACACCACTTACCTTCTTTTCTCGAGTGTTAGCCATTTCAAATCATTCAGAATTTTCGTGACAGTTCCGGGAGTGGTGCTATATTCATTTGTAACAAAACGTGCCACTCGTCTCTGCACACCCTCAACACTGAATGTGCGGGTCCCGTGTACAACATCCATACTCAAGCCATGACGTCAGTTTAAGTTCCTTGAAGCTCGTCAGACAAATGTTAAGACAATTTGAAGTATTGTTACCTCCGCAGGTATAGTTATCTAAATCAAAAATTGTTAGCGGAGGAATACTTTCACTAAGAAGTGGCGGTGTATTCAGATTGTTATGAAGAATCGATTTATAGTGAATGCGCATTTAGCAAAACAACACTTCAACTGGGACTGACTTTTTTTGTTGTTTTCATAAGATTTGCGTGAAGCACAATAGCTGTAATGGGAGGTCTAAGAGGTGACTGTCCCTTAACCTCGCTTTAGAAAACATTAACTTTTCACGAAATCTGTCCTGGATTTTGTAAAGAGATTTATGTGCCTAAACAAAAAAGGAAGCACAGAGAAAGGTTTCCTCTAGTTTCCCTTTTGAATCCTGGTTTAACGGTGTGTCTATTTTCTTATCAAGAGAAGGAGTGTCTGGCAAGGCTTCCAATCAAAGATTTGTGAACTCGTGTCTGGCAAACTCTCCAAGTGTTTATATATACACAGTTATACGCACCTTATAACTTCATCTGCGCTTAACGAGTGTCTTATGGTCCATAACTTTCAAAAAAACTGCTCCACAAACGCTTGACCGAAAAGAGTATCGAAGTATCACCGCACAATAAATGTCACCAAATCTACCTAAGCGATCCCTTCGGGATTTTCTGTCTTTACGTCATCTAACCATTTCGTACTTGCGGGTGCAAACAGCAGAATCGTCATCATTACCTATACCGATTCCTCGCGGACCCTGTTCAAGCAAATCGAGATTTTTTCTGGCATACTGACTGTATATTTCAAATGTAAGTACTCTCCCTCCTATCGGCGCGAGTTACTAGTCAGAGTGGCAGAGACAATTATAGCAAGACAGAATAATTGATGTTGCAAAGAAAAAGCGTATAATTTTTGCATTATATATGCGACGTAAATCAACTTTATAGTAACTAGTAACGTGAGACTGCTGCCAATTTCAAAGAAAAGACTTAACGTGCTTTAAAATTTCCCAATAAAGAAAAGAGTATATCTAAAGTGTGTACTTTATAACTTCCAATGTGACCTGTGTGATGCAGGCTATGTACGTTACACACGCGGACATTTACACAATCGTGTAAAAGGACATAAACAACAGTCCTCTGCCATTGCCAAACATTATATTTTAATGGAGTCATGACTACTCCGAAAAGTCGGATTTTATCGCTCGTTTTTACCGTTTTTTGTCTTAAGAAATCTCTTTTAATAGGCATATATAATGTGGCTTTATTCATTTTTCATAAAAAAAAAAAAACAATAACTTTTTACTTCCTGGGGAACTCTATATTTTATTTAAGAATGCAATTTGGTGTCCTCAAATTTAAAGAAATTAACATATCGCTTAAATAAAGTTTAACAGTATGTCTTATTACACCAAACTTAGATCACTGGTTATCTTATTTTCAAAAGCCTTGAATTCCGGGCTCGTGAGAAAAATGGCGAGAAAAGCTTTACAAAACTAAAATAATAATTTGGAAGAGCGCACTTGCAAAATGCTGTTTAATGTTTTATTCATGATTCTTTCGTTGAGATTGTACCAGTCCCATTACGGCTCTTGATTGTACTCATGGCGTTTGCTGAGGGAGATAAAAAACTGAGGAAGAAGACAGAGTGGTTACCTAAAATTTTGAGATGGCTTGAACAAGCGCTTTAGTTCGCATCTGAATTCTCTGATTCTGGCAGCATATACGAAAGGATTCCAAGCCGAGCTACTAAAAGCAAGTAGAATTCCCCATAACCAATGTCGGTCCCCTAGTGACAGTTAACGCGATGAAGACAGGATACATAACAAGGCCGACTTCGAGATCTGCAATCGCCAGCAATGCGATGAGGATATTTGACGAATTTCTCAGCGCGCGTACTCTGTAGATGATCAACAAAACTGTAGAATTTCCGCCGATAGCAACCAAACTGAAAAGAGAATTAAGCAAAATAAATATCACACCCCAGTCGAGTGTTAAATTAGGCGAACAGTAATGATTTGCTTCTTCAGTCATGGTCCAGGCAGTGAGATTGTCCGTTTTTAAGCATCAACAACGAAATTCATCTCCTTGTTCATAAAATAACACCTTTTAAGATAAAACTTCCTTTGCGAGGTAGTATTAGCTTTAGGTCGAATTTCGAAATTTATATATGTTAATTTTTGCCTGGTTTATGTAATTATTAATAACCTGACTCTTTGTCAAGGCCGACAAAGAACTCCCATTAGCGAATCTTACTCGGAATTTAACAGATGAAGCATCTGCGGTTTTGTCATTTGATTGACAGTTTTTAATGTGCACTTTAACCTGACAGCCCAAGTGCTCAGTTAACGGTGCATTTAAGGTGAAAGGCATTAAATTTCTTTATTATTTATACAAAATATTTCCCTAATTCTGATTGGCTAAAAGCACACACATAATTCACCATAACCAGTTACTGATGACCAAATTTGAAAGAATTTTGTGTTTAACGAGGAAATGACGTCAAAAATGCAGCCTTCTACAGGTTAATGCACCGTTAACCGAGAAGATCTGGGGACGAGATTTAGTTGTTTTCGTTGTAAAAACTAAAATGGCGGACACCTCACTCGTTTCAAGAGTAAGAACGAAAGCTGGAACTAGGCGAAATAATGGTTAAAAACATAGCAAAAACAGACAGAAGACAACTCGGAGGGGACATCTGCTATTTGGAGAATATTTGCGGAGCTGGACAAACCTAAACGTAAACTATCGAAGATGAAATTATCATCGATGCAGGTAAGCTTGTTTTAGCTATGCTTTTAAACTAGGAATTATTTTGAATGAATAACATATGAAGAATTATGGAGATCTCGGAGGGTGTTATCCGCCTCGGCCTACGGCCTCGACTGATAACACCCTCCTCGATCTCCATAATTCTTCATAAGATACTCAGCCTCATTTATTAATTGTTAAATTAAGGTTTCGTGAAGCTTTTTTTGTCTTATAGCAAACGACAACATTGGTACAAATTCCAGTTGCTTGTCCAGCTCAATTATAAGGATTTTGAGGAGGTACTTCAACAGCGACTGTTCCTTGCATTAGTCGCTTTCCATTCAGCCTTAAATTCCGGCAATTTTCGGTTGGAAATCAAATGGAACGGACCATTTTGGTTCCTTCCGACAAGAATAATATTATTTAGGACCACTTTGGAAGGCGGTCCACTTTGACCAGTCTAGTCATTTCGGTCGGTCGGACCGAAACGTCCCTTTCCATTTGAGAAAGTTAATTGTTTTTCTTTACAACCGCTTTTCGGTAGCCTGCTTAAAAGTGCAATAAGCAGACGCAACGTGGCTTGGGTCGGGTCTGTGCAACCAATGTACATTTCCATTGGTCAAACCGGAATTTTTGTTCAATGGAAAGCGCCTCTTAAAAGTGTCTGTCTTAATTGTTTCCATGGCCCTTTGTTGAAAATATTAGTCTCAGTTGTCTGACAACTCAATTTATTTATTTTCATATTAAGGACTTTGCCTTGATTTGATAAAGAGAGTGATTCAATACGGAAACACCCTATTTATAAGGATTCAATCGCGGCATCACTATGAAGAAAACCGACTCCTTCCACACGGCCGCCCTAATAATAGCAAAAGATTTTCAAGTTTAGATGAAACACAAATGCCACGAAAACTTTCTGCGGACAAACAAATATTTCTTTGAAATACCTTTAATGAGACATACATGCCAGTGATTCAAGGTTGCAATTTTAGCTCGACCTATATTATTCTTACTGAAAAACCCCTCTTGTCTTTTTAAACAGGTGGCCGGTTAAATTACTGTGATCAATAAAAAAATTAAATCCATGAATCAGTTTTGATAACATCTAATAATGAATAGATCAGTCTGTAAAATGTATTTCTTTGGATGTATTTTCTTGGTATATCAATGTTTTCTACTAGGTTAAAAGAAGCTACGTGACGTCATGCATGGCCCAGGCGGTGAGGACATCTGCTTTTGTGCATTAGGAACGAAGTTCATCTCCTTGTTCATTAATTAAACGTGTTTTCAAATAAAACTTATTTTGCAAAATAATATTAGCTTTAGACCCAGGTTTGTCTCTTATGTATGCTAATTTTCGTCTGGTTTAATGTCATAAATAACTTTAAAGCAAAAGATTACTTATTACCAAAGAATCGATCCGAACAGTTTATTTGACGCCAATAGAAACATCTGCGTTTAAATTAAACTAGCCTAAATTAAACTGATTGAATGTATTTGATGTTTAACTTGAAAACCCAAATTTCTGTGTATTTGACTGCTTTTGTTTTCTTGCGGATCGTTAATTATTACCCATTTCCAATAATTTTAATTCATTATTTAATGTAGATATGGTTAATTCAAAAGCAGCCTATTCAAAAATCAGCAAGAGGCTCCAACTCTTACTTAAAAATTAAATCTGTATACTACATGCAGCACGGCCGGCTGAGGATAGAATAAAGTTTCAAAGAATTGTAATTAATTTTTCCATTTCACGATCCGTTTAGTCAGCGCCACGGGTCGATGGAGAGCTGAGGCTGGGACCTAGCCTGCTGGCAAGCAATCCGGGGCGCTAGCGGGGCCACTACGCACGAGTGTAGTGGCTGCTATGTTTGCAGCCATTGGTAACGCGAGTTATTGTATGCGATTGAGGCCGGAAATGTTAACAGTTAATTGTAACTAATTACTTTATCATGTTAACCAAAGGCAGTCGTCGCGTTCGTCAGAACGCATCCTAATCTGGTATTACCGTGTCACTAAGGCAGAAAAATTTGAGCTATACACGGGCAACTGCAAATCATAATTAGCCGCCCCTATTAATTTTATCAGGGACACATCGGCCGGGAAACTAGCCTGGACTCCTTTCGACTCGATTTCGTTTCCGTAAATGACGAAATGTGGATCCGTAATCAATGATTACCTGTAGTTATAAAAATAGTCATTTCTTTAGGTTCCACGGTTCCGTGGTCTGCATTTTCGTAGATTAGTCTTATCCATTCATCCCAACTAGTTTTCTATTGTTTTAGACATTCGAACCCGTATTTCACTTGAGGCATCCTTTCACTGACTTTTAGGTTGAATAAATGAATTTTACCGAATATAAAGGTCATTGCACGTGATTTAGGCATGTTCACACTATAACGGATATTTTTTGCACCGGCACCAAAACCATAACGGGCTTCTGTTCACACATAGGAACGGTGAGTTTTGCGCGATTTCTGTAACGGAGCATAGCTGCGCCGCACCGATCTCGGAAGTGGAGCGGCACATATCTGATAGGTTCTGTGCCACACTCTGGTGTAGTGTGAGAAGGTATTTGGTCCGTAGCGGAAGTGAATAATTAGCAAGGAAAACTAGAACCCATTAAGACATAAGTGAATACATTATTTATCAATTAATGAATGAGGCTGAGTATCTTATGAAGAATTATGGAGGTGGACATCAAGTCCTCTGAATTCTAAAAGCCTATCAGTTTGGCCTTAGCTCCGTTTGCAGTGAAACTTTTATTCTTTTGCTTGAAAAATAATTCCTTTCTAGAACCGTGATTGCAACCTACGTACTTTGTTAAGGAAAATTGACTTGAAAGCAATAGCATAGCTGTTCACGCTGGGGATTTTTGAGGCAAGATCAGGCCACTTCTTTCCCGCGAGGTCAAGGGTCAGCGGTGTCATTAGTAGGCTTTCTCAAAATTAAAAATGGCGGACGCAAGTGTAAACAAATTTGAAACGACTGTCCTCTCTGCCCTGCAGCTGGCTCAAGATGAGCTGATAAGTGCAGGAATGGAAAGTTCCCAAATGAATGAGGCTTTCCGTGTAGGTTGAGTTTGATCGTCCGGGTGAACGTAGTCCTGAATAGGACTGTTGTTGACAGTGACTGACGTTTCCACAACCTGTGCGGTAGTCATCTTCAGAGTCAAAGTGAGTTGTATCACGTCAGTTGATGGTATTATACTCTGGCTATTGATCTTATTGGTCAATTACGTCGCGATGTTATTGGTCGTCTGTCAGTTAAGCCGTAATGTTATTGGCTATGAAGACTTGTAATCAGTAATTGGTGCGTTTCGATCCGTCTGTTGCCACAGTTAAACAGTGGTCTATTGTTAGTCAAATTGTCAGTTCTCCAGTCGTTCTCTCGTAGTTAATTTTGCTTGATCTCGTCAATAAGTCGTTTGTTCGGCGCTGGTAATTGTTGGATACGATTCAGTGGCGTTTGTTCTAAGTTAGTAAACCACTGAGCTTTCTAAAGTGAGACGTTGATAGTAGTCTACATGTCGCAGAGTCCCAGGCAATTTGATGTTTTGTCTGTAAATGCTGCTCAGCAATGTGATTGTTGACGTCCCCATTTGTCGTCGCTCGTTTGTGTTCGGTCAGTCGCGTGCTTAGGTTAGTCGCAGCATTTGATCCTGTATACTGCTCCCTGTCTGTGCTCCGGGTTGTCTTTGTCCCTGACATTAGTAACCAGTCGCCGTAAGGTGGTTATCGGTTTGTGTGCAACACGTATATTGTAAGGTTGTAATATGCGGGCAATAGTTTCAGGGGTGCTCCTGACGTACGGTATAGTCGGTGTCGTAACAGGGCCAGAGTCCATAGCTGTTTGTATTAAGCGGTGTACGTGTCGGTCAATTTTTAAGATAACAAACATCAGCTTTCCTTTAATCACGTTTAAGCGGGAGAATGCGGAATCAAGTACTCGAATATCTTCCTATTTTTTTTCCAAGTCTGATAATTTTTAACTGTCTTAATTTTGGCAACTGCAGAGCTTCCACGCATCGTTGTGTTGATTGAGGCCGTTATCACTAGTATATTCTGTGCTCTAAGACCTCGAATTACATGACCTATATTTTCAGAACAGAAAATGTCCTTATTTTTAGCAAGACAATCTGCGATACCTAGTGGACCTGTTTACGATCTTAATTCAATGTCGCATGAGTAGTTGTTTATTTCCAGAACGTGTTTAGCCAACGGATACTGATTATAAAAGGTTTAAGCTCACTGGATAAGGTTAAACAAAGTTGCTTGACGTTTATCCCCAAGGACCATTGTAGTAAGTAGTTGTCCGCGAACCCCAGCCAATCATTTTCCACAATGCCGACAACGCCAGCGGAATATACGCTAAAACGCTCACATGGTCCGACGACCCTTTAACCCCGTTGGAGATATAGGTGCTAAATAACTGGTGTGAGTCTTCCTCATTCCAAAACCGAGAAGGTTTAATTAGAGATGCCTAGTGTCCATATACGCATTTACAACTGAGGAGAGGTAATATCAAATACACAGCCGTAAAGAATAAAGGCAATGATGACGAAGCCACTCTTTGCTTTCCTTGCCGCTCACGTGCTTTATTTGCAGCTATATTTTACCAGTGGTAAGTTACTAATGACCATCGATTACTGTACTGGTAAATAACAAATTTCTGTTAATTTTTATCAAACTAGAATGTTGTTGGCAAATTGACTGCAATCTGACCAATACAAATTTGGTGCAGACTGCACGTTTCATCGTTTTCTCGAGCACCCCAATTGTATTTGTTTATCTACGAAGACAATTTTTCATGCGCATCTTAGGAGGGACAAGGGCAGTAACTAGTGGTGCGGGATATTTATGGGTGAAATCTCTCCAAGCAAACTGGGAACTGGGAGACTTCTCTCCGGTACTTCTTGAAAACCTTGTAGGCAATAATTTTACCTGTTGCGCATCCAAATGTGCTTCCTCCGGGTCTCTGACTACGTGCGTCAACAAAAACCTTATGCAGGATTACTCGCCTTGGATAAGCAAAAATATCAAGCTGACAAAATACTCTCCGGGGCCCACCCAAAAATGAATTTATAGACGACGATCTCAGGCTTAAAGCACGCTCAAGCTGACAAAATACTCTCCTGGGCCCACCCAAAAAGGTATTTATCGACGACGATCTCAGGCTTAAAGCATACTATAAGAAGACGTGAGGCCTGAGCTCAACCTTTGCTTTCAAGGAAGTAAACCACTTATGGGGTGTAATTGATCCAGATGGATTAGACCTGTTGCGCGTCCAAATTTGCTTCCTTTGGGCCTCTGAAGACGTGCGTAAACAAAAACCTTATGCAGGATTACTCGTCTTAGATAAGCAAAAATATCAAGGTGACAAAATACTCTCCAGGGCCCACCCAAACAGAAATTTATAGACAACGATCTCAGGCTTAAAGCACGCTCAAGCTGACAAAATACTCTCCTGGGCCCACCCAAAAAGAAATTTATAGACAACGATCTCAGGTTTAAAGCACGTTCTAAGAGACGTGAGGCCCGAGTTCAACCTTTGCTTTCAAGGACGTAAACCACTTATGGGATGTAATTGATCCAGATGGATTAGACCTGTTGCGCGTCCAAATTTGCTTCCTCTGAGTCTCTGAAGACGTGCGTCAACAAAACCCTTATGCAGGATTACTCGTCTTGGATAAGCAAAAATATGAAGCTGACAAAAAATACTCTCCAGGCCCCCCCCCAAAAAAATTTGAAGAAGAAGATCTCAGGCTTAAAGCACGTTCTAAGAGACGTGAGGCCCGAACTCAACCTTCGCTTTCAAGGAAGTAAACCACTTACTGGGTGTAATTAATCCAGATGGATTCGACCTATAGATTCAAAAATGGTAAATTGATCTGCATGACATAGTGAAATAATTCCAAATAAGAGGATCGCATCATTTTAGGGTGATATGAGAAGGATAGCAAAATGGGGAAAGGTAACCAAATATTCAGAAAAAATTAATATATATATTGTCAAGAAATAGATGTTGTTGCATTCAGAATTTATTTGATTTCTTTTGCTTATTTATTAAGGTTTTCAAACTTTCGTTACTAACTGAAATGTAAAGGGTTTTATTGAAACTGGTGGTTAGGTCAACAAGTGCATACTTAACCAAAAATTAACGATTAACATTTATCAATTTATTGCAGTTATTATTATTATTATTATTATTATTATTATTATTATTATTATCATCATTATTATTGGGCGATTCTCGCCAGCACCATGGTGTTTTTCTTGGTCCTCTCATTTCTCAGCTGCATCCAACAGCTTAGAGGCACAGCACATTCCGTAAAATGTGAGCAGTACGAATTGATGGCTGATAACTGAGTACTTCAAAATATGTCGGGCAAACTTAATCTTCCATACCAGGCCTTTGCATTGCTTTGCCTTCTTTTCCCATCTTGAACAAAACCATTCCTGAGACATCCACAGGACTCCTCTTCAGCCACATCTGTAAGATTCTCTTCTTCAACAAACCGTTCTCTTGATATCTCTCAAGTAGCCATGTAATAATTTTTCTCTCCTTCTAACACTCCTCAATACCAATCAACCCTCACCCCTTCTTTTCTCAGTAGATACAGTCTGGCAACATTATGTTTTGTGTGTAAATAGCCATTTACCGCCAATATCTTCCTAGTTTTTCTATCCATACTGACCAGCCCTTCCAACATGCAATCCACGATACTTGCACTGTAGCGTATTAAACCTACAGCCTAGACATTGATGCACTAATAAGATTTCCGCCATTCAATTTGGATCTACACAACCGTCTTAATTTCTCTTCAGATGTATTCCGCTGTTACCTCGCCTTTCATCTGGTCTAATTGTAAAATACTAAGTTATATGTAGCCCCTATACCCCCTTCCGCACCATCTGGCCGGTCTATCGTCATCATCATCGTCATCGTCATCGTCATCATCATTATCATCATCATTATGATCGTTATTGTTATTGTTATTGTCATTGTTATCGTTATCGTTATCGTGTATATCATTATCATAGTTCTTTTTTTTATTATTTTTCTTTTTTTTTT
>BOPM01000068.1:711698-736292 GCA_022179025.1 Porites australiensis | reverse complement strand
ACATGTACTTATTGGGTGATTTTTTCTCTTCTTTTAGATAAAACCTCAAGTGTTTGTAACCGTTCAACATAAACATTCTAACCGTCCTTTTGATTCCATGAACATCTGGCTAGAAGAGGTCAAAGCAGACGGCTTCGTTGTTTGCTTGAGAGAGTTTATGAGTTTCGACGGTATCCATACCGGACTTAAAGTGGTGAGTTTTAAAAAATTAGCCCAGTCTTCGACTATTACGTTTTTCTTCGTCCTTACTTGTTATCAATTAATTTTAAAATTAAATCTGATTGTATGGAAGCTAATTAAAAACCTGGTGGTTAGTTTGGCCTCCCCTTATAAATTACGTAAAAATTATATTAGAAGAATTATTGTTATACCTAGCCCATAAATGTTTTAAAACCGTAAAACTCTGAATTTGCTTTGCAAAGACAGCCTGACGATAGGGGTGGAGGGGTGGACTGGAAGTGTAAAAGGGGGGAGGGGGGCGCTGATCAGGAAGCGGGGTTCTGTCAAAGAGCGGTTTTTCAGCCTTAAGAAAATATCGCCCCTGCTGCGCATGTGCAGCAGGTGTTTTGAAAAGAAAGAAAGTTTTCTTTAAGTCGCGCATATAAACTATCCTCGTCATTTCCCTAATCCATTCTGAGATGAAACTTTAGGGTTCACTTTAGGGTTTACTTCAGCCCGGTGCCGTTGGCTTTGAGGCCTCCTAACACTTTAATGTTGAATAAAATTAAAACCGTTCAAGCTAGGACCATCAAACTTGGCGACTCTTGCTGAATATCTCTAGTTTTACTTCTAATGAATTATTATATCACACTTAATTTACCATTATTTACGTAGCTGTTAATATGATCTAGGCTTTTTAGTGACTAGCTTGGAAAAATGAATTGAATTTAAAATGGACAACTAGCAGGAATAAATGGAATTAATTTGAATAATTCAAAATGGCAGATCCAAAAAGACATATGGTCTCAGCAACAAGTGACGTCATCATGTTGTCACTGCCATTGTTAAAGATTATCAAATTGTCAACCATCGTCGTGATTTTTAAGTAATTTAATTATTTTTGCTTAATGGCTACGGGAACAATTGATAAGCTATGGGTTCAGACAATAAATGCAACAAGGGGACATCTTAGTGACGTCAAATTACGTTACTGTGTCAATCACATTACACCTACTTGTTGGAATGATGATTACACTATTTTGCGTAAATTTAGTGGCTGTATCATGAGTGGTTATAATGTTCTCAAAGGGGCCTTCGAAGGTCCCTTTTCCCTCCAATTCCAAGGAAGCCCAAAAACGTTCGGTCAGAATAGTGTTAAATATAGGTCATGGTATTTTGCTTTTTTCTCAGACTCCAGATACAAATTTTTCTCAGGGTTCCCACCTTCATCTTAAATTTTCTTAAAAAACCATAAGGAAAGACATTCAATGCTGTGACTGTTACTTGCGTCCACCTTTTCAGAACTGGCTTGCTTATGATTTGCTATCTGAGGCTTGGAATTTTACTGAGCAAGGAAGCCTTCATTTTTCTGGACTCGGTGCACCTAAGAAAGAGAACAATTATGCCTTTTGTCAGGTTGGAAAATGTGACGTCTATTAATGATGCATTCAATTTTTATTGACTTAACTTCCAAACTCAAGCCTTTAAACCAACGTGGTTAACAATCAATGTTTGTGTTGTGTATTTGTCGTTTCTTCAAGGGACACTGTGACATCGGCGTATTGTGCATTTTTGAAATAAGAGTTGAAGTCCAACAAGAGATACGACCTTCTTGATCATCAATAATTCGTTAAAACCTCATGCGTTGTTCGCAAGAGTTGTGAGTTAGATTTGTTGACCGCTACGTGGTAAGGAGGTGCATCCACTATTAGATATATTTTATAGACCTAGAGTTTGCCTAATCACTTCCTTAATGAACTGGGACAATATCACTTTTTTCAAAAGGATGAAAGCGACAATATTTCTTTAAACAGTCAGAGGGAAAATTATTGTGTTTGGTAAATCCTGATTTTTAGGATTATAAGTTTGAGAATCCATTCTACGAGCCGCCCAATATTCTGGCGTCTGCCAGCCATGAAAATGGCACCAGGGAACTATCAATGAAGGCAGATGGTCGCTATAGCAACGCTTTGACTGTCTGGATTGAGGTGAGTAGCCTTGAAGAGACCTAATAAGTTGAAACTGTTTTAAATATTTGCTGGTTAAAATAGATGCCTTCGCTAAAGAGTAAAGGACTTATAACTAATAAAAGAAGAAGTTCGAAGTGGCACTTAACACTTGACGACAAATTCAAGCAATAGCTTGAATCAACAATCTTATTGTCATTTTCCGTACTCATTTTCACCTGATGATTCTTCTTAACGGGAGCTCCGTGGGTTCATGGTTTTAAATTGACAACCAACTTTCTCGGAATGTATTGTTATTTTCATGTAATCCGATTGGTCAACTTTGTCTAGGTGACCTCTGTTATAGTAGTCGCACTGTAACAGACAGCAGCGTCCACTATATATCCGTGAGAACTGTACGTCCGTTTAAACGATTCAAGGTTGCCCTTGTCCTTATTGCCCTAACTGGACGCCCCTGTCTGAAAGCTAACAAGTCAATACAAACTTTTTATTTATCGATATATTTGTTGTTATTTTCCAGGAGATCACTCGTTTGTCTTTCAAAGTGTGCATCAAAGACAGTCAGGGAATGAGCAAGTCTCACGATCCAGTTACAGTGGACTATGCTATAGTGGGAGGTACATTACTCTTATATTTGCTTATTCTTTAATTTCAAAGATTTGTCTCTCATACTGGTTCGTCCTACTATCAATACATTTGGACGTTGGGTCAAACATTAATTCGAATAAGAATAAAGTCAGGCAATTGGCACTGTAAAAAACTATGATCAAATGTCGAAGAAAAAAGTTATAAAAAATGACGTTTCTTTTTCAAATGCTTTTGTAGAAAAAGTAACTCCCTATTTCCTATCTTTTTTTGCCATCAATTTTCTTCACAGGAAAAACAATGCAAAATTTAAAAAAATTAAAAAGCAGTTGCGCTCTCAAAGGATGTAGGAGGTCAGGTCAATTTGCTATTCATACAAGTGCTGATTTTCTTGTTGTTTTTTTACCCTAAAGATATAGACCCGTGCACAAACGTTACTTGCGATTACCATGCCATCTGCAAAGCTTTCTCTGCATTTGATGCCCGTTGTGTTTGTGATGACAACTGCCCGTCTTACGAGGAGCCAGTGTGTTCGTCCAACTCGACAACATTTAAGAACAAGTGCTTTTGTCTGCTGGACATTTGCAGGCGCAAGAGTAACCACACTCTCTATCATCCCGGCAGTTGTACAGGTAAGAGAGCGGATTATAGGGATTTTTTGCCGCTTATGACTTATGACATCACTCAATTTGGCGGCCATCTTGGGCGCCATCTTGGAATTTCCGTTTTAAGTACATGGCATTTTCCGTGCTTACGTCCAAAATAAATCATGATTAAATACTATTTTGCTTATTTTGGCACTGTTTCGAACGCAATAAAGTGCCAATCGTATCGTGCCACTATATGATTGTGTGATTGTACAATCAGCTTTTAATTTAATTCCTCGCATATAGAAAGGATTTTATAATTTTTTTTTTCTCATTCTCATTAGGTATTTGCAGGATTCATCTTTTGTTTTGTTTTCATGTTAACTTTATTGCTGTTGTTGTTTGTTTCTTTGTCTGTTTTTTTAATCGCTTTCAGCTCTAATTAGCTTTGTTTTTCTTCTATGTTGTATCTTCTTTTTCTTGTTGTTCCTCGACAGGTTTTCCTGTTCAGACTGGGCGAGTTTCACTGAGGAGACATGTACAGTGGGCAGAGACGGCCTGTGAAGTAGTGAAATTTCTACCGTTTTCATTCTATCCGGACAAAGAAGTGCACGTACAAATAACGACCAATCACTGGAACATAAGCGAGAAAAATTTTGTACATGATGCTACTGTGTCCTGGGTGGAAACTGTTAACTTCGAGAAATTTGAGGTGAATATTTTAAAAGGAAGTTTTCAATTCAAGTATTATTTCAAGTAGTAATTAGTGACCCTCTGTTGGATTGTCTTACACCTCCAAGAACTGTTGTTTACCTGTCATATTTCTGGCCAGTAAAATACTATTTGAACATATTTTATTTTCACAACGAGATTAATAGCGGAGGTTTCGCGTTTCGCGCGCGCAGAGGAGCACTATGGGTAAGAAAATTTGGTTATCTATGCATCCAAGAAATTTTGTTACTAACAAAATCGTGCGTACTTACGTAGGATCGCGCCTTCATGTTCACGGATGTGAAATTTCTTACTTACTAGCTGTAAGTCCAAAACAATTACAAATTGTGTTTAACTCGATTCTGGACATTCATGTTATAATCAATTGACAGCTGTCAAAGTAGGGCATCCAGGTGTGCCACTTATTGAGGTGACGGGTATTTTTTTAAGTTCTCCGCTGACCAGTTCTAGAATCAGGTGATCGCAGGGCTAGAAAACATTACTTCAGGTAGTAAGTTATCACGAGAGCCTCGACTTTGACCTTGGCTAAATCTATCTAGCCACCTCCACTTCGGTGAATAATTGTTATACATTATCTTACCATATAAAATAAACATTAGCCATTACATCTAACCTTTAGGTGTGCGTGACTGCAGCAGGAAGAAATGATCGCTTTATCAAAGAATTTGCCACGGTGGACTGGATGGCTTACCAAGGTGCTCCTGATGGAGGTGTGGCGGGTAAAATGCGCATTCCAGAATGGTGGACTGGATCACAGTGCTCAAAAGTCAGCCTTCCTCAGGCAATAACACTTTATTGTTACCTCTCAGCTGCATCTTGTTTCGTTGCATAAACCAGAAAAAGTAATGACCTTTAGCTCAGTGTTTTAATTAGATGAACATTTTCTAAGTTGAACTTATGAGTACCACACTCTCTAGTTAGACTTAAGGACACGATCTGGAAAGAGGCAGCCCAGTTCTGTCCGCGAAATTCTTTCTGAGAGACACATAGGCAACTTTAATTTTTATATAAATGTTCATCAAATTTCACACTTTTTGTCGGAAGGGGAAGACTTCGCTACGAAGGAAGGGGAAGGCTACGATCCGATGTCTTATCAGCGTCCCGATCAAAGATTGGCTTCCGTAAAGGAATGTTTATTCCAAATTTTACCTGCTATTCTCCAATCATCTTTGCTGTGCATACTTAATAATTACCAATTCAACTTTCTTACTGTTTTGAATGATTTTTAACAGGGAAAATTTGCTAGTGCGCCAACAGTCCTGGTTACAGCAGAACACATCAGTGCAGACTTTAAGCATGATGCCGCAAGTTTGTGGGTGGAAAACGCAACCAGTTCCTCCTTTTACATTTGTCTTCGAGAACTACAGAATTATGATGGTCTACATGAAGACATCTTTGTGGTATATGTTTTCTCCTTTATAAATATATCTGTCGGGAGTTTGCTAAAACATGGCTAAAAAAAATTAAGTGCATTTTATCAATTTGATATCTAAGTCGAATCTAAAGTAGTTAAAAGTTACTAGCTGACAACTTTATTGCTGGCAATAGAAGGTAAATTTCTCTCTCAGAAGTAACAGGATTTTGCAATAAAATGAACAACATTTGAAACGTCCAGAAATTATAACCTTTTAGTCAGCGAAACCTTTAGGCCCATAGCTAAGTGTTTGCCGAAAACAGATTAAGAAACCACAATCTTTGAGCACAGAATAGGTTTTCTAAGCCAGAATCACCTCAACTAAACACTCACGAAGCGTTTTTATGCTTGGCACAAAGTAAGCTGGTAACACGATCTCAACCACATACCTGAGTTTTGTCCGTCAACACCTTCGGTAAATCACACAATAAAATCACTTTCGCGGCAATCACAACACTTCCAAAAACCACTAATAATATTTCCACATTTAGCACGGGCGAAACATGGTCAAATTACTAGGAAAAACGCTCGCTTTCTCCACATAAATCGTCGAAAATAAACGTTTCTCGACTCACACAGTCCTTAAAATCCTTCATGTAAAACAGCGGTTGGAAAGGAGACATGGGGCCTCCGCCTTCCAAACAATATTTAACGAAGTCTTTGGCGTGGTCAGAAATCAGCATCAAATCAGAGTTTAGTTAGGCTACAATTTCAATCGCCGAAAAAATTTCACCCCCACAACCGCTTTTTGAAACCAAAGACTTTAAACTGCCAACAACAAAGTTCGCAGTCACAATATCTAGTCTTTCCGTCTCAAGCCCGCGATCAGTCTTTCATCCGTGTAGCCAAATGAGATGAAATGCGACAAGATATTGGACGCAACAGACTTTGCCAGTCGTGAGATTTGTTCATAAGGCTTAATGATGCCTTCCGGAAAACTTTGCTCAAGGCAGCCGAAATAAAACTCTCCACTAATACGCGCGCTGGCTTTAGACTGACATACAGAGGGATTTATTATTTATTTGGAAAGTTGTTAAAAGGTTTTCTTGGGGGGGGAGGGGCCTAGGTTAAATAGCCACTGAGAAACTCATGACAGTCTATCTATTGCAGCGTATTCAGCCAATAAATTCAACAATATGACGTTGTAATGACGTCATATAACGTCAATGTGTCAATCAAATTATGCCTAGACGCTGGAAAAGATTTTTTTCTTTGTAATTTTGGTGGCCGTATCATAAGCGGTTTTAAGAAGCCGAAGCGAACCCTCCCCGGTAGCAGGGAGCGAAAAAAGGACGGCTCAACAGGCCAGGGTCAATGATAAAATAAGTGAAATGAGCTATAGAAAGCATTGTGGATACAAGTTGCAAATCGTTTTTCGGGCACATAGCTAAAAGATTTTTATACGGGATTTAGGTATGAGATAGCAACCATTTTTTAATGCTATCCCTCTTTTTAGAGTTGGGTGGCCTTCGACGCAATCCACAGGCCCCTTTTCGCTGAGAGCAAACACGTGGATTTTCCAAACAACAATTCCGTTTCTACAAGCTACAATGGTGCATTTTGCAAGGTAAGAGGCACTTTACTTTTAGGCAGAAGTCTCTGCAACTATTTAGGTGGAACAGCAGAGAAAAGCTACTACTCCAGTTTTATCCCAACTAAAAACGAACGAAGTCGACCATGACTAATCTTACATCTAGTTGCCATATCATGTCATATGATCTTTCAAAAGAAAAGAGATGAGGCCACGAAAGGAACTTGTTTTATTTTATTTAAGTTAACTAAAGTCGGGAAAAAATCTGGAACAACGACGTGTTTTTGGTACTCAAAAATTTCCTGTTCCTACGAGTTCCGACCACGTATTGTTCTGTCGTAATTTGTAATAATTTTGTCGTAATTTGTAATAAAAAAGCTGTCGTAATCATGCGACAACACTTTGTCGTAATTTGTAATATGCAAAGCTTACGTAATTTCTGATAACTTTGTCGTGATTTGTAATAAATATAATAAGCATTGTTGATACTTTTAATCCAAAGGCTTGTTTTGCAAGTAGTTTTTGATCGGCTAGGGGACAGTACAAGGATGATAGAATAAATCAGCTCTTTTTTTAGGAACAACCTGTTGACTTCATGAAATGAAATTTTTGCATGAAAAAACGAATAAGGGTAATCTGAGCGAGCGATCTCAGACTCCTGTAAAGAGTTTGGAATTTTAGTGCAAGTTTACTAAAATGATCAGTCATTCGGACAACCTTTCAAGTTCTCGGCCCTGCTGTGGTCAAATAAAACAGGTGATAGTTGATTTTTTTACTACGCCCCAGGAGAAAACTCACGGGACTTATAAAACAAACCAACTACGCGACAGACAAGCCAGGCGAACGAGATCGTAAACGCTAACAACCATGCAAGACTAAACCTCTGCTCGCAGCAGTGTACGCCAAAGTTAATGATAGTTATGTTAAAGGGGCTATGTCACCCCTGACGCATGCGCGAGCCAATGAAAACAAAATTCCAACTTTTTCAAGTTCTGTCGGAGATTTTGGAAGGCTGGTTTTATCTGTCTAAATCTCAGCCATCTTTTGATAGTTAGCGAAGTTCCGTATTAAGAATTGTTCTGTGGTGATTACAGAAGAATTTCTTGGCGTTATTTTTTAATTGTTTGCCCGTGGAATTTTTTTACTTGGATTTACAGTGTCCTCTTATCAGCGGCCGTTGTAATGGCAGAGAGTTAACGACGGTTACTGCACAGTGAGTGATGGAATCTTTGATGGAATCTTCCCTATTGTTCACAGAATCTTTCTGCTGAGTTATTTTAAAGGCTGCTGGCTCTTGTTTTTTTTGTGCTCAAAGTACGTGGACATATAATGAAGCGGCTATCGAGTTGGCGGCGGCCGTTTTTTTAAAACGATTACAACAGCGTGGCCATGAGTTTCGTGACGAAACTAAACTTCTGTCATAGGAAACTTTATAAAATTTGGCTAGATTCTTTCTTGTATGTATCTTAATTCACAGAAACTATAAAAACGACCGTTTGCTCGTCCAGATTGTTCTCAACGGACTTAGAGAGGCACCTGTGCGAGTCAGATCCTGTAAATGCCAGTTTTTTGAACTGTTCTTGTGTTGGAGCATATTTTTGGAAAATAGCAGAGTTTACTTTCCCTTTTTATCAACGGACTGCTTACAATGGAATAGTATACCAATGATGCTTGGTTCTGTTTTTCTCGACGTCGCAGTCAGTTCGGTACGATCGAACAATTTTGCTCGATCAATGTGTGTTTCCCTAAGATCAAAACAAAAATGTCTCTTGTTCTGTCAGCATCTAAATTATAAATCAGTAGCGACGATAAATCAGTCTTGGTCTTTATCTTTGGTCTAGCGTCTTTTGTAGTTTTTTATAAAATAAAACTTCGATTTATTTTGTTAACTAAGACAATATGTTGTTGTAGAATTTTTGTTTGCGCTCTATTTTTATGAATGGCATGCGTTTTTACTTCAAAACTACAAGTAAAATTGGCTTAACACTTTTATTCTTGATCTAGCATAACCACAGAAGAAAATTAAACGTTCCGTAAATTCTATCGAAATATCCCTTATCCAAACCCAATTCGCTTGTTAACCTCTCTCAAAATATTTCGGAGCCTTAGACGTGACAGGGATCATGGAGAAAGTCATGCGTTAAAAACAATAGAATTTTGACAGTTGAAAGTAATTTGCATAACCTCAGCGCGCATGCTCTCTAGCTGACATAGCCCCTTTACTAATAACATTTATGATGATAGAAGGAATAAATGTATCCTTAATTTGTCTTCAATGCTCAGGGGGAGTTTCGCGTCTTCTTCAGCTACCCTGATGGAGGGGTGGAACAATTTTTAACCAACTCTCTTCCTTCTGTCGGTGTTCGTTTATTCCAGACCGTGGTGTTGCACAGGCTGTGATTGCCAAAATCCCTACTGCAAAAGACTGAAAAGATACCGAACCTGAATGCATTAGTGAATTCATAAGAAAATATTGTTAAATTTAATTGTTTTCAGTGGATTAGGCCTTATATAAAAAAATTAGACACTCGCTTAAACTACTAAAAACTGGACAGTTGTATACAATTTTATTGGAACTCATTTTCAAAGTTACCATGCAAAATTTGTCGAAACAAAATAGTAAAACAACAATGATATTTCTTGCAGAAAAAGCTAATAACAACTCACCAAAACAAAAGAAACAAAGGTTAACTAATAATTCAAACCTGTTCCGGCTGTTAAAACAAACATTGTTTTGCGTCAAATTTCAGTGCTTCTTTTCCTCCCAAAAAATGCAAACGACAACATTAAACCAACCATATCCACTTTCCTTCAACTTCAGCAATGCATTGGAGCATTTTTTTTACTTGAAATTACTCTACGTACTTCTGATACAGATTCTCCCAAATAAAAATTCATTAGGCGTGGGCCCAGCCGGTGCCTACCGTAAAAAAATACCAGGTAAAGTTGAATCATAAAATTTGGAAATATTAGTACGAGTCACATCATCTGATTAAAGTGTACCACAAATCACGACAAAGTTATTACAAATTACCACAGCTTTGCTTATTACAAATTGTGTCAGCTTTTTGTCACAAATTACGACAATTAAACTTCTTACAAATTGCGACAGCTATTACAAATCACGACAATTATTACAACTTGTAATAAACTATAATATAACCATGATCAGTAAAAGATGTATGGTGTTTCAAATTTTATAGAGCGATTTTCGTATGATGACCTTGAAATGAAAACACGCGAACAAAACAGAAACAACAAACGAACAAAAATAAAGCGATTTGATTGGTTTATCGAACGGATACGAACGCGCGTGGCTTTTGGTTGGTTAAGCGAACGCTCGGGTGAAAAAACTTTATGCCCGAGAACTTTCTAGAAATCAACCGATCATGGCTTCGCTTTGACATCATATCGCAACGCGATTGGCCAATTGAACAATGCCTTCTCCATATTAGGATTTTTTTGGCGGGAAAACACTGAGAGTCCATGTTTTGATTTTTTTATCCATTGGCTGATAAAACAAATAACGAACACTTACCAAAACCATTTTTCAAGGTCATACGAAAATCGCTATCAATAACTTTCGTCTATGCCCTTAGGACGTCCGATTTGCAAGGAATTACGACAAAGAGCCCATTGTATTAATAGCAGCCGGTCACAACTCAGAAGGCAGCAATTTGAAGCCAATATATATGTCCGTGACCCCATGGATTGAGGTATACTCTCAAATTATTTCACCAATATAACCAAAACCCTTTCTTAAAAATACGTAAGATCAAGCTGACAGAAAAACTCAGTAGGAAATGCGCAAATGAACTAAATTACACCAAGGTCTGTTCATGCAATCTGTTTATCAGTTACAGCGAAACATTCCATCTATTTGCCCATCTGTTATTTTTTCTTTGGATTTGTTTAGATAGATTTTGTTTATTTATTTACAAGCTACTAAGGGAAAGTCTCTTCTAGTTGAGCTATTATTGTTCTTTTAAGCAAAAAATACGGTTCGAGATGATATGCTTATTTTACAGCACATCAAGACCAGCGAATTCCGCATTTGTCTCAAGGAGTTGTTCGCTGACCAGCATGATCCCGTGACTGTTTCCTATACAGTACTAGCAGGTGTGTTAGTAAAAAAAATGAAAAGGAAATTTTCTTTGCCAAGACCGTCTCATACCCAGCATGCTTTGGTAGAAGACCCCCTTTTTTCATATCTAGTTTAAGTAATCATTAGTAAATGTATTTTCTTAGTTTTTACCCACTACAAGTAGCAATTTCTATTTCCGCCAAAACTTCTAGGTCAGCTCAGGCCTAGGCCAAACGTCAAACTTTTCATTTCGTCTGTTGGGCTAGACGTCGATCTTTATAGGACGTGTCGAACCAATCAAATGAATCAGATCAGTAATAAAATAATTTTTTCCTGATCGATTTTATATAAATTATCGAACAATTCTTTTATTTATTAGTTTAGTTCGACGCATGTGAAAATCTGCACCGTTTGTCCCGGAGACGATCTTCGGACGCCCTGTCCGTCTTAACGTGTTGGACGATCCAAACTCATTCAGACAAACTTAACTGAGCCAGAACTTCACTCACTAACTTTGGTTGGCCTCATGAAAAGTTCGACGTTTGAGCTATAGTCCTTATTTCAGCTCATTGTTATGCATTATTCACTTCACACATAATGTTTTGTATGTTGTAGATGTATGTAAACCGGGCTGGTCATATTTTAATGGTACGTGCTACTCGACAAGCCATTCGTGCAAAAATTGGACCGAAGCTCAGAAAACCTGCCAAGCATACAGCGGCAACCTCATCACTGTGCGGAATCAAGAACAAAACGTCTACGTTCAGCATCGGCTGAATGGTGCCAAGGGCTGGATTGGGCTAAACGATAGGGCAATTGAGGGTACTTTCGACTGGGTAGATAATCAAACCAGTAACTTTTCATATTGGGCGAAGAACCAACCAAACAACTTCAACAATGAAGATTGCGTTCACACTTTGGGATTCAGACATAGTTTTATGTGGAATGATGTAAGCTGTGGTACTTGCCATAACTATACCTGTTCAGAAGGTTTGTAATTAACTTAACTCTTTTATATACTACAAGGGATGTTTATTATCATCATCATCAGCTTAGCAGCAAAATCATTTTATTATTATTATTATTATTATTATTGTTATTGCTAGTTATTGTTTAAAAAGCCTTTTCCAAGTAGCCCAAGGCTCAAATTTGCACAAATTAACATAAAAAATATGATCAAATGCGCAGTGGAACGTTTTTGTCATTAATATTGTTTTCTTTCATTCTCATTCAAATGAAACTCCGACCTTATGAAAGGTTTAGCAGTTGAACTCATTTTGGCAATGGGGGTTTTCGGAAATTGAAAATGGTCTACAAGTAAACGCCGCAATGCGATAGGTGTCGTTGAGCTTAAAGGAGCTGTGTCACGAATTTTTTTCAAAATTCAAACATTGATACCTGGCACCAAATTAAGTGAAACATAAAAATGTCGGTTCCAACCACTAAAATAAGGTAAAAAGAACACTGTTAACACATACAGAAATAGGCACGAATTGACAAACTTAAAACGGATTACAATTATGGTTTTTGAAAACTTGTCAGCCTACCAGTTTTTCAAAGTTAAGTTTTGTTAATTGTGACGTTTAATAAAATGCTTTAGGAGAGATACTTATTTGATAGGAAGCTGTGATTTTGTCATTTACACTTGTAAGTTTCTCGCTATCGTTAAATTCCTTAACGAATAAAAACTCTTTATTGGCAATATTAGCCCAATGAATTACACATCAATCACACAGCCCCTTTAAATGTGACGTATTTCTTTCTTGATATAAAAAACAAAAACCAAAATGATGGCATCTTAGCAATTTGAACTTCGATAATCAAATGTTTCGGCCTTTATGCGGAAGAAACATTTGAGTTTATTGTAAATGTGTTAGTTATCGAAATGTTCGAAAGAGAATGGATTGACAGAATAGTTTGTAAAGAAAATCAGAAACTTCGTCAGTGACTTGCATTGAAAAATTCGACATTGCATGCAGAAAGGATCCAAGAAGCTGAACAGACGCTTGTACTGTTAGTCCTTCATCGACAACAGTTTTAACTGACTAATCCATGTGCACAAAGTATATTTATTTCACGTTATTTTTGTTAAAAAAGGTTTATTGACAATCGATTGGCGGGTTGATTGATGAACAGTTGTTAATTCGTTGATTTTTGAATCAGATTTCGATGAATGTGGAGGAGGTAATAACCACTGCCACAAGAATGCTGTCTGCACAAACACCATTGGCTCCTATAAGTGCCATTGCCCCGTAGGATATGCTGGTGATGGCTTGGCATGTACAGGTATTATGATCTGGAGCTCCAACTTTCTTTTTCCTTGAAAAACTATCGTTAGTTGTATTAACAATGCCGTTGGCAAAGATAGGCTAATATTTTAAGGTTAGAGCGAAAAACTGTCCAGTAAATAATTCAGATTTTCAACGGTTGCTAGTTACAATTTCAGGTCAAAAATACAAAACGCGGAAAAACTAGAACCACAGTGACTCCAACACAAAAATCTTGTTACGGGACAAGGAATTGGCTGCACTAAAGCTGCCGTAGAAGCAAGTATGTAATAGCAAACAACAAAATAAAAATGTTGGGTAACAAGACCTTTACAAAGAAAGAACATTATATGAACAGCTCAATAAAACTTGAAGTTTAGTCGAAGAAGGGGTCTGATGGAATGTAAATTAGAGAGGCTCTAATCTACTCCCGCGAGGCATGTTTGGCCGAGCGGTTAACACCTCGAACTCTGGATCTGGAGGTCCGGGATTCAAGCGTCGCCAGTCTCGTTTCTTCCTTAGACAAGTAAATTTACTCCACTTTGTCTCTCTTCACCCAGGTGTATAAATGGGTACCGGCGACATACTGCTGGGGTAACCCTACGATGGACTAGCATCCCGTCCAGGGGGGAGTAGCAATACTCCTAGGCTTGCTTCATGCTACGGAAACCGGTATAAGCTCCGGCCGTTTGGGCCTTTGGCCCGTGTGCGCCTTTACCTGTACCTTAATCTGCTCCCATCTAGTAATGTCTGCGAAGCAGCGCCGAGATTCTCGATCGAAATGACGCCATTACCTATTTTACTTGCATCCGTATTCTCGGCAGTGGAACTGTTCTTCAAGTTCACGTGAACTTAATTTTTCCTCCAATAGCCGCCTCGAGGGTCGTGAAGTTTAAGCGAGATCTATGAGAGCGTTATAAAGATATTTTGGGAAGATGTTTTTATGGTTAGAAATACGCTGAGCAGTTATCTTTAGAAAACGAAGCGCTTTTGAAATGTAATTACACCTCGTAGCAGTTTCAATCTTTCTAAGAACGTGTGTGAAATATTATGAAGATAATTTTAGTCGATTGCTATGAAGAAGGTTTTTAAGTGACTGTTAATCATGAGAATCTCAAATTTTAAGAAAAATCTGTTTAGCAGTTTCAAAAATATTTGCTTAATTGTTAAAGTGGGCCAAAATGTTCCCAAACCGCTAACAAGACCGCCTTATCAGATACCTCTTTCTAGCAATCGGCTAGAGCTATCTCCATGATCTTTCACACACATTTTTAAAACGACTGAAACTGCGATGAGTTGGAATTGCATTTCAAAAACGCTTTGTGGCTACAGATAACGGCCGAACATCAAGATTGTCGTCATAGTGATATAGATTTTACTAAAACTGCATTATGACATCACTGAAGATTTTGTAGCGATGGGATAAGGATAAAATCACTTTTAAAGCGATTAAAAAATATTGTTATGGTCTCCGGAAAACTGCTTCCAAACATAAAATCCGAGTGATTCGAACATGAGCTTGCCAACAGATGCAAAAGCGTAGAGGGGGTAAAACCTAATTTGATTAACTGCTCCTCACGCCTAGGCCTTTTATAGGACTACTTATTTGCAGGCAAATATTTCTTATACGCCAGAAGCTTTTGAAAATTAATTTACGGTACCTTAAATTCCTTGAAATGGTAGTAAAAAGGCTTTTTCTTTGCTTTAGATATCGATGAGTGTTCTTCAGGTCACCAGTGTGACAGCAGTGCGACATGTAACAATACAGATGGATCCCACACGTGCATCTGTGACAACGGCTACACGGGGGATGGACGAACCTGTCGAGGTACAAGCCAGGAGCAGATTATAATCGGCTTCTAACTTAAAAAGGCATTTACGATACAAGTGGTTTCTTTTAATTACTATTATGGAAAAAATTTGAAAGCCTTCTCTTCTCAGTGGTCCATTACTGTTATTTTCGTGTCTGAGAAAGTGCACTTCCATGATATTCGTTGACAAAAAATATCGAGCTTAATGGTAAATCCTTATTATTTTCCAGATGTTGATGAATGCTCGCTCAACACTCATGATTGTGACAAGCATGCAATCTGCACCAACACAATAGGGTCATTCAGTTGTAAGTGCGACCTGAGTTCGCATCACCTTGGCGATGGAAAAACATGCACTCCTCATCGTAAGCCGAGCTTTCTTATTTTTATGTATTTATTCATAAATAACTTTTCACATGGAGAGTGACCAGTTTGGTAACCGTTTATTTCTAGTTTCTGGAAGGAGTATATAAGCAAACGGTATACGGCATTTCATTAACCGATTTGCCTCAAAATAACAACTTCTGCCAATTCATCGTGTCGATCATCTAGATTATGCTGTTTTCCAAGAATGTCCAACTCTCGTTTAAATGAGTGTTTATACTTCAGATACACTAAAAGCAAGGTAGCATGATCGGTTTTGTCGTTTACCTGCTTAGTGACCTTTAAATGATCTTGAAAGTCTATCAAAGAGAGTGTTCCTTGGTTCAATGAGGAGATTAAGATGGCTAAAGGGAAAGAAGAAAGGCTGAAAAGAGATGGAGAAGAACTAGGTTAGACTCTGACCTGGCTACCTTCAAGGTAAAGAGGAATGCAGCAACTGCTCTGATGAACAAGGCTCGTGGCGAATCTTACACTAATTTCATTGAAGAGAACAGCGGAATCAAAAGAAGCTCTTTGTCGCTAGTAATCGCTTACCAAACAGAGGATCTGCCCACTGTCTACCGCCTACTATTGATAGGGCCCAATTCAAGTTTTTTGTACAGAAAATAGTGAATATTGTGAGTCGCCTCGATTGTCATGGTGCTGTAAACTACCATAAACCCGACATAGAGGGCAGTGAGTCGTCTTTCGTCCACCTCACTGAATTTGAGATGTTAACGGAACAAGATGTGAAGTCCCTTCTGTAGCATTCGTCTCTAAAATCTTGTGCTCTTGACTCTATGCCTTTAACTTTAGTCAACCGATGTGATGTCCTACTTCCTGTTCTTACAAGATTAATCAATATGTCCTTAAAGTCTGGTCAATTTCCTGTCACCTGGAAGGAGGCTTTAGTCTTACCGTTACTTAAAAAGACTGGCCTCGAAATTCTCTTCAAGAATTTTCGTCCCGTTAGTAACTTACCATTTGCATCGAAGCTAACACAATCAGCCGTCTATAACCAAACTCAAAGTCACATTTACATGAGCAATCTTTACCCTGCCACGGAGTCATCTTATAGGTAGAATTGTAGCACAAAAACAGCATTGCTGAGAGTGAAAAATGAGATCTTGTTGAACATGAACAAACAGCATGTAACACAACTGGTTTTATTAGATCTTAGGGCGTCATTTGATACTGTGGATCACAATGTTTTACTCAGCCGGCTTCACTCAAAATTTGGTATTTCTGGAACGGCACTTGAATGGTTTCGTTCCTACCTTAATGGAAGATCTCAGCTTGTTATGATCCAAGGAAATTTATCTCAGAGTTTGAATTTGGACTTCGGTGTACCGCAGTGCTCTTGCCTCGGGCCATTGCTTTTCACGATTTATGCAACCAAATTGTTTGATGTTATCAAGGCGCACCTTCCCACGGTTCACTGCTACGCTGACGACACGCAGTCTCAAGCAACAATGAAAAAGTGCAGGTGAAACTAGTTCAATTCACGTCAGTTTAAGTTAACTTACCTGTCAGTGGAATTTGAGCAAATTTTTTAATCCCTCTGTTACAATCTGCCTCCGGTACCAAACAATCGGCCGAACTTCCAAAATTTTTCCATCTCACTCTGTATTCTTTTTTACCGCCGATGGATCGCACGGCAAGAACTTTTGATACCTCATAATACTTCGACATTCTAACGCAAGAGATCTATCTGCGACAAAGCTGAGTTAAAAATGATGATCTGTATTGTGCTACATAGTCAGATATAGAAAGCTAATTATCATACTACAATAATAGCAACAAAAATTGCATACGCCGCCAAGGATTAATCCCAAAACACCAAGTGAAAGAGAACAATGATCGCAAAAAAATAGCACCTCCCTAATGTTCTGTCTACACGGGCAGGACGGACAAAACACTTCGTTCGCTTCAAGAGATGCTCTTCATAGTGAACTTAAAACTCAAATGTTTTATCCTTTATCGAACTCTCTTGTCCATTTTTTTTATAGAGAGGATTGATCGAGAGTTCAATGCCGTCGCCAATGCTAACATCAATAAGCGAAAGACAATGATCTCAAAAATCTGACCTTCGTAAAGTTCCGCCTACGGGCTAACAAAGCATTTCGTCCTTAACGTTTCGAAATGCTCTTAAAAGTGAACTAAAGACTAAAATCTTTTTTCTTTTCTTTTCTCGGGAGAATGAAGTTGTGCATATAACAAAGTCGAATAATTTTTGAGCTGGAAAAATTTGTGGATTACAAAGACAGTGAAAATGTATTCTGGGCCGCTTGAGTGAGAATAAGAATGAAAGTCGTTTAGAATAAGAATGAAAGTCGAACTCACTTGTCAATTTTATTTTGTTAAGAGAATTATGGAAAGCATTTTGCGCGCACTAAAATTAGAATTCATTCAAAGATCGCACCTTAGAATGTAGGACGCGCAAATAATACTGAGCTTGTTTTAAGAACGGTTTAAGAACGTTCTCTGTAATTAAAAGTACTCCTGAAATCATATTTTTTTTGTTCAGAGCGCTCAGTGTAAAAGCACGATCTGATCAAAAATGAAACGGTTTTCCTGCTCGATCCGCAAAATATAGCTATACAGCAACAACCCTAATCCTAAATAGAAACTAACGGTTCTTCTAGTCAGCGCTTTACCCTAATCACTATTCTCATTGCTTAACCCTAATTAGCCTGTTCCAGGCGTTCGAATGAGTGGGGCGCGAATGTTCTTTGCGCCGTCCTCACGATCTGAACGCCTGGAACAGGCTAAACCGTAATCAGTATAGCGCGTTTTCACATGACGTCACTGCGGCCATGTTGGTGTCTCTAACCAGTCCCGTGGGAATTGAACTCTTTTCTTATGCAAACGCTTTCTTTTGTTCCAATAAATTAGCATAGATGCTGGCTACGTGAGTGAAAAGACTCTTTTGATAGTCAATGCCATTCCTTCCTTTGTAGAGAATTACTTTGTATGAATCATAATGTGTCAACGTCATTTGGGGCTATGGAGATGAGTATTAACCATCCTTCCCAGACATACAACATCTTCTAAAATTAGGACGAATTAATTTCTTACTTAATGGAGAAAAAACGTATTTCTTGTGCCGTATGGGAAAGTACTAAGGGATTTTATTGATCAATGACTTTGCATATTAATGACAGGAATATAGTGGTTCCGACAATCAGCCAATATCTCTAAAAGCAGCTATTGTGGTCCTCACTGTAGGGCTCCAAAAGCCAAGCCCGAAGTCTGAGGCAAAAGATCATAAAGATGTCTTGTCTAAGCGCCTAATACTTTGGAGGCAAGGTGAAATTAATAAGTTGTTACGAGGAGGTGGAATTATTCAAGGTCGTATCGGAAAACTCAAGGCGTCGGAACCGCCCGATAGATCTAAGGTTTTTGCTAAGCTTGTACTGGAAGACCAAATCAACTCAGCGCTGCGTTTCCTGAGTGAAGCAACTAGTGTTGGTGTGCTGGCTGGATGAGGTCATGTTGCAGTTACAACAGAAACATCCCAATCCACAATCAGCCAAATTAGGTTCACTGCTCTTCGGGCCAATTGATGACCAGTATCCGGAATCCGTATATACAGAGATTAACGGTGAGATGGTCAGACAAGCTCCTTTGAGAACAAAAGGAGCAGGAGGCCCCTTCTGGGGTTGTCGCGAATGGCTTCAGTCCTTAAAACAGTCATCGACAAGACTGTGTGAGGCAATAGCCACAATGACAAGGACTCTGTGTTTGTGTACACAATACATTGATGCTATGACCATAGAGCCCCTGGTAGCTAACCGTCGGATTCCACTGGATAAAGGAGAAGGTGCTGTTAGACCAATAGAAGTCGGGGAAGTCCTACAGAGAATTTGTGGAAAGTGTGTAATGAGTGTTGCTAAGAAGGATGTTATAGAGGCCAGCGGCTCACTCCAGCTGTGTGCTGGACAAAAGTCCGGAAGCGAGGCTGCAATACACGCTATGCACACTATTTGAATCAGGTGACACTGATGCTGTACTGCTCATCGACGCCTCTAATGCATTCAACGCACTCAACAGGGCAGCCGCACTGCACAACATCCGGATTCTGTGTCCTATAATAGCAATTTACGCTAATAATGCCTACAGACAGCCAGCTCGGCTATTTGTCATTGGCGGGAAAGAGATCGTGTGAGGAGAAGGAACAACACAGGGCGATCCGCTTGCTATGAGTCTATATGCCTTAAGCATCCAGCCTTTAATTACGAGTCTACAAGCAGCGTCCACTGAGAAGCAATGTTGGTTTGCAGATGATGCTAGTGGAGCTAGTTCCATTAAGGAAATTAGGACATGGTGGGATGCCCTTAGCACCCTTAGTCCAGATTTTGCTTATTTTCCGAACGACAGGAAATGCTGGATCATCGCAAAACCAGCTAAGGAAGAAAGTGTCAGGGAAGCTTTCAAGGATACGTCCATTAATGTAACAGTATAAGGGAAGAAACACCTTGGGGCGGAAATAGGATCAAGGGAGTATTTAGAGAAATATTTCAGCGAAAAGGTGGCCAATTGGATTAATGACATAGCTAGTATAGTTAGCTGAATTTGCTCTATCTCAACCACAAGCGTGCTACGCAGCCTACACCTTTGGCTTGAAACATCAGTGGACGTACTTTATAAGACCTTTGCCGGACATTCAAGATCTATTAGAGCCATTACAGAATGCAATATCTCAGATGTTCATTCCTGCGATTACTGAGCGCAAGTGTAATCAACTGGATAGGAATTCTAGCGCTGCCAGTTCGCTTGGTGGCCTTGGCCTGGTAAACCCGTCCCTTGAAGCAAGGCGCGAATATGCTTCGTCTGTCAAAGTAACAAAGCCCCTTGTTGAACAAATTGTATCTCAGTCACATCAGTTACCTGAAGATTCCCCCACAAAACTAGCACAACAGGAAGTAAGAAGTGAAAGATTAAAGGAACTCGAACACAGGGTAGAGCGTATGATTATAAGGAGATGGCACCAAGAAAGACTCAGCGAGCATTAGATCTGGCGACAGAAAAGGGATCATCAGCATGGCTTACAGTGCTTCCCCTCCAGGATTTGGACTTTAACGTGAGTAAGAGGGAGTTCCGTGATGCTGTTAAACTACGCTACGACTGGCCATTGGAAGATATCCCCTCCACATGTGCTTGTGGGGAAGCCTTTACGGTTGATCACTCTATGATTTGCAAACTAGGAGGTTTTATTACTCAACGCCACAACGAGCTAAGAGATCTCGAAACTGAATTTGTGAGTATGGTGTGTAGCGATGTCGAGGTCGAGCCAGTACTACAAGACATCTCCGACGGACGTTTAAACAGAGGATCTAACAAAGCTCAGGATCGAGGTTAGATATCCACGCGCGTGGTTTCTGGGAACGACATCGATTAGCATTCTTCGATGTGTGAGTCTGTTACCCTAATGCTTCATCGTATAGGGACCTAGAGCCACAATAAATTTATCGTATCCATGAGAACGAGAGAAAGCGTCTCTACTCAAGGAGAGTTCTGGATATCGAGCATGGAACATTTACACCTAGGGTCTTCACCACAACTGGCAGAATGGGAAAGGGGTGCTTGATGTATCATAGCCGAATTTAGCACAGCTGATTGCCATCAAAAAAGGGGAGCAGTATGCCAAAACCATCTCATGGATCAGAACCAGAACCTCATTCGCACTCTTGAGATCTGCGTTGTTTAGTCTTCGAGGCTCTAGGACAAGAAGAGTGCCATGTGACATTAAGAATGTTGATATTGACGTCGAAGTTGCTGAAGGAGCCATTCAATCGGACTATTGATGTGTTTCCTTGCTTTTAAATGGCAAATATTTGTCAATAACGCATTGAGAACGCTATTTATTTTTTTTTTCTTTAGTGATTTTCTTATTAAGAATGCCATCGATCTTGAAAATAGTTTTTTTTTAAATCGAAATGGATTGTTTTAATTGAAATGAAATGTTTTTAAATCGAATAATTTTTTTAATTAAATGATTTTTTTCTGATCAAAACTAAGTGTTTTTTTTTAAACGAAAGGAATTGTAAATAGTGTTTTGAAGGAATAGTCAATAAAATATGTTCAAATTAATTAATTTCTGACTTACCTCCTTTTCAGGTGGCCTTGGTGACTCCGTCATTTTAGCAAACGATGTCAGCAAAATAACGCAACTAAATAACTGGCTTCTTCCCCACTTGCAAAGTTCGGACAGAAGTTACTGGAAACTGTGTTTTAGAGCTTCCATTCATGGTTGGAGATCACGGACCTTTCACAGCTATTGCGATAACAAGGGGCCCACTGTAACCATCGTTAGGGTCGGGATCTATATTTTTGGAGGCTACAACGACAATTCATGGCAATGTAAGTCTGTGAAACAGCTAAGATAACTAACAAGAAGGTTTCGACTGCATGAATCGAATTAAAGCCGGGGATCATTAACTCCAAATGTGAAAGGAAGAAGAGTTGGAACCTTTACAGTTTTTGCCAGAAGTTCAAAACAACTCGAGTCTTAAATAGAATTTTGTTAATAACTCGCAATATTGGGTGGTAATTCTAAAAATATCTACGCAGGAGGTAAATTTATTTAAATACTCACAGGACAATCTTATCTCGGGTCCCAACATTGTTGTAACATAAACTGCATTCTAAACATTTGCCTTCAGTATTATTCGTCTTAAGGCCCACTTTGTTTCTAATAACCTGAGTAGTTTTGAGTGGCGCAATCTGGCACATTTTCCATGCATTATCGGTGATGACAATTGTTTTAGCCACTAGCTCCTCCTTGTACAATTTCTTGGCTGTGCGTTTTCTTGTACGATTGGGAATAAGACGTATTCAGAAAGATAAAAAAATAGAATAAAAAACACCAAACATACCACCAAGAAACATTGTTGAGCCCTAGGGCCGGCTTATTTTTCATTTGTTTTTATTTATTTATTTATTTTTAACAAGCGCGTTTGAGATAGGGTATAGGGCTAAGTGGAGAAGGCCGGTCTTAGTACTGCTTTACTTCTGGTTCTACGAAGTCTTTTTTCTTGAAATCTGAGAGGTGTGGACCGCCATCAGCTTTAGTAATGGAAAAGCCCTAGGGGCAACTTATGGTACTCCAATAGACCATTTACAGTTGTGGGCTTAGTATCCTAACCTTTGAGTGAATGTGAGGCTGAGGTTGACCTTGTTTTCATACAAAGCTCCTTTGCTGTCTTATCAGGGGCGGATCCAGGGGGAGGGTGCAGGGGGTGCGCACCCCCCCTGGGATGACCTGCGGCCGCTTTCTAATTAACACTGTGCAGTCGCTTGACAGACATTCAAAATCTGCTCTATCGTTTGATATGTATTCTCAGCAGTTCACATTATGTTATTTCCCAGTCAAAAGCCCTCTTCTTCGTATTCGCTTTTAAAATTTTTTACGTCATCAGTCAGTTAGTGGTGCACCCCCTCCTAAGAAAAATCCTGGATCCGCCCCTGCTTATGGATATAAAGCTTGAAAAATACTATGTAAAACGTGATTTACAGAAGGTCCATAAGAATGCAGGAACGTTCATATCAAAACAAGTTCAACTCCAGCCTCATTTCCACCTGCAACTGTAAAACTAAATGGGCTGTTCCTGAGGATTTGAGAGCGATTTATGTGGTATTTCACACATTCTACTTTCCTGCTTTCAGTGATTTAGTAACCTTCAAGGCTGAGCTTGACCATATTTTGATAACCTCCTTTGTTGTCTTATGGATATAAAGCGTGAAAATTACTTTTTAGCATAAGAAAACAAGCAAATGGTTGTATCAAAACGAGGTCAACTCCAGCCTCGTTTCCATCCATAACTGTAAAATGTAAAATGGTCTATTGAACTCGACTGAACTACAGTGGATCTCTAATTGTTCGTGTTCTGTTTTTTCTCTCTTCAGGGTCTGCTGGTTATCAATATTCGACAAATACCTTCTTATACTCGCTGAAAAACTACGGAGGTTATGGATATTTTAAAAAGGACATAACCCACGACTATCATACGGCCACGTACAGCTACTATGACCGTTTTCCAACTTTTGGGCACCATGATATCTACATTGCAGACAATGCAGCATACAATACTAATTCTTACATTTCTGTTTGTCAGGCGTACCGTGGTTCCTATTGTGACTATTCTCTCTGGGTTGGAACACGATACGGAAATAATTTTTGTCCAGATGAGCTGGAGGTTTATTACGAAGTCCTTGCTTGAAACCAGGCGGCCATATTACAAAAAGAAAGCAAAAAAACAACAACAACAAAAACAACAACAGCCACAACAAAAACATCAACAAGCCAACAAAAATAAGAAACAGCAAAAAATGAATAAATAAGTAAATCAGCTCTCCCTCTTTGACTATACTTTGCTCAGTCAAAAAGAAAGCTACCATCTTTTTCATGATATGTCCAAAGTAACGCAACTCATGAAAAAAAAGATGATTAGTACTGGTAACAGGACTGAGGGGAGTCCAATTCGGTCTGTAATCATACGAGTGATTAACAAAATCGGACGACCGCGTAGCGGGAGTCCGATTTGTTTAATCACGAGTATGATTACAGACTGAATTGGACGACACGAAGTTCTGTTACCAATTAATCATAACTTTAACAAAATTTGTGATACAATAGGCTATTTTTTAAACCAAAACACAAGAAATTCGAAATTTTGTTTTGCTAGCAGTGAAAAGAAAAAAGCCATTTAAGCGCGCGCGTGATGGCGCGTACTGTCCAATTACTTAGGCATGACGTGTACTGTCCTATTAAACTGTCCAATTAAGGCTGAAATCAAGGCAGTTGAGAGCCAATCAGATTTGACAATTTTGTTATGGTTATGATTAGCATCTAAACTGTACAAATTCGTTGTATTTGGAGTTTTTGCATTATCAATGGCAGAAGTTTCAGGAACAAAATGAGGTGTTAAAGCACCAACCGCGGTTAGCCATAGCACTACTAGTTTTGTCCTTATGATGGACCAGAAGGCCTTCTGTTGTTGGTAGCGTAGTTCCTTGGTACGAATTTGCGCTATAAGTAAGTGCTTTCTCTTGTTAGGACTTATCCACTTAGGTATTCGTAGGAGTCTCGAAG
>BOPM01000068.1:701650-711688 GCA_022179025.1 Porites australiensis | reverse complement strand
ATTTGACAAAGGTAGTAGTCTGTTTCAGCCAATCAGTTGAATGAACTAAAAACGCGCGCGCTGTCAAAATTTGTTGTCGTAGTTATGTTTTTCGTGTATATTATTAATAAGTAATCACATGATTTTTCTCGTGCAATTTGGAATAAATAAGCACTTGTAAATTTTTCAAAGACCACAAAGTGCATTCGCCCTACGGGCTCGTGCATTTTTGTTAGTCTTTGAAAAATTTACTCGTGCTTATTTATTCCAAATTGCACTCGAAATCATGTGATTACCTATACAAACTGAATTGAATTGTAGTAGTCTCCCCTACTACTAATTGTCTTAGAAGAGTGAAAGAGTCTTCGTTGGCATGGAAAGGCATGATGCAAAACCAAAATTGTGGCAAACTAGAATGTTGTTTTAGCTGGTTTACGTTTATGACTAGCTAAATCTACGCACTGGATTGAAGTCGTTTCCAAGCACACGTGGTTTTAAATTGTTTTCACTGGTTATCCAGACTTATCCATCTGAACCATATGCTGCGTGTTAATTGGCTAATAAATACTTTATCAGTTATTACTAAAACTAGTAATAACCAAGGGCTAGGGAATGCGGGAAAGTTATAGCTATCAGATCGAAGGTCAAAACGCTCTTACATTTTAGGTAGATCCAAAATATTGTCATGATATAAACACTTAAAAAGCAAAAGGAATTCTTTTTGATAAAGTCGTGTTGTTTTTTCAGTGCTTTTGGCTTCATCTCCCTTATTCCTAAAGCACTCTAGAAGAGAACCTGCAGTGAAATTTTTGTCAAACATTGCGTGTTCTTAAGTTGTTTAGCTATAATACCTCGCTGCGTTATCAGAGAGCTTACTACGACGACGACCACAACGACAACTTCAAAAAACAATAGCTTTAATGATCAAAATAACAGCTCTGCACGTACATCACACTTTTTATTTAGCACATTTCTTTGCCGCGCACTGCACGACAACGACGTGAAACCTCCTAATTTGACTTTTTATGGAGGACGTGAACATACGACGACGAAGGCCCGTTCCTCTTTTTGAACCTGAATAGAATCCTTAAGAATTCAACTCCAAAAAAACGTCCCGTTCATTTGACATATTGAGCGGGTTCAAATAGACGCGATAAAGTTTGAAAGAGCGCAAATTCATTTTTTTAGCGACGGTTTAATTTCACTGCCGTCGTCGTCGTCGTTGCTTAAGGTCCCTATTACTTCGTTTCTAGTAACCTGAATATTGTTCTTCAAGGAATATCTTTGATCACCGGATAGCTGTTTACATTGTATGTTTGCCATTCCCGGAACTGAGAAGCTCATCGATTTGAAGATCACCGGTCAGCCACTAGACTACGAGCAATCTCCCCATTTACACCAGCGAGCGACGAAAGAGAGAACCAGGAGGGTTAAAGGGAGATCACGATCGATAAGCAGGGAAGCCACAAGGGTAAAGGCCGAAGGAGACAGCGAAATGAGGAAGAAGAAGAATGCCTTGAGCTAGAGAAAGCTCGTGAAAGGCAGTGAACTCGGATGGGCCAGGAAAGCCACAAGGAACTTGAAGACCAAGAGAGGCACTAACGATAATAGGCCATTTCTGAGTTCCCCCGGGCCTCTGTTTCAAAACGAGGGCAGGTGCTCAGCCTTTGATATGGAAATCATTTTTCATTCTCATGCAAATAAAACTCATTTTCACAAGAAAGGTTGTGCACCTAGCCTCATTTTGAAAGTGAGGGTTTTTGGAACTCGGAAGTGGCCTATTGGAGTAATTTCAAAACATAGCCAGAAATTCTAGACAGTCAGCGGCTTGACCCTCGGGCACAAGTTCGGTTTTCAGTGTGGCGGATGGAAGTCAAGGAAAGGCTCCTGACCATATCGCTTTAATCGTCAGCATATGCTTTTATTCTCACATTCTCATGAATCTGCAGTACTCAGGGAATTCAAATTTGAATTCCCTGAGTACTGCAGATTCATGAGAATGTGAGAATAAAAGCATATGCTGACGATGTCTCTACTGAGCAAATTCTCCAAGGTTGAAAAGAATTTTCTAGGGCAGTGTGATTGTCTGGCATGCCATAAATTCCCTCCAAAATCCCACTTTTTTTCGAATTTTAGCTTTTTTCTAGAATATATGAAGTGTCTACCATTGTTATAGGAAATACCACTGACCACTATGACCTCTTAAACACGTTAAAAGAAAATGGCGGCCTCAGTAAACCAACCAAAACAAAACGCTAGAAGGAGCATTTTTGCGTTAGTAATGGCTGCATCTCCTCGTTTCTCGTATTCCTGGAAAATACATCTTTCCACATTGAAAAAACACCGTGGCAAACAACTGCTTTGCGAAGTTTATTATCTTACGTTTCGGATACGATGATGGGGAAGCGAATCGGTGCAACTGTTTCCTTGTAGCAGAAGTAAGGAACCATGAAGGTAAGCCCTATTTTAGGGATATTGAGAGGAAAGTGTGGCTATTTTATGAGGTAAATTGTCATCGAAAGGCACCGTCTAAAACACGTTTTTCCCCGTATTGCTTTCGATTAAAATACGGTTCGAACTTGACTTATCTATTTTGATGATGGGGAACGTTGAGTTTCTCGCGTTAATGCCACAAAATGCGAAATATGTATATTTTTTCCCCCTTCTTCCTTTATACTTGGCAGCCCATTCTCGTCACCAGAGCCACTCAGCTTCATTTGTAACGAAGCAGTGGCTCTGGATGCAACGGAAAATACGAATTTTTTCCTTGGCTGAACGGAATTGAATGCGCAGAGCAAATATAATGTACTGGGCAGGGGGGGCTGGCAGCGAGGTCTGGAACCGAGTTTACATGATCGCTCCAGTTAAGAAATTCGGCCGAATGAGACTGAGTACAAATAATATGGCGGAGAATGCAGACGTGGAAGGACGATGAGTTTTTGCTCGGTTTTAAGTTTTCCCGCGTACAAATATGAAGAAAAGGTTTCTATGAACTTTTTTAATGGACCTTTTGGACATCAGGAGGCGTGATGTGATTCGGGATCTCGGCAAGTTCAGTTATTTTTAAGCTTCGTGAATTTTCGAGCAACCATCTTGCTCCATCTCTTATATTTTTCCACTTACAGTGGTATTAAGACTCTCTTCCTTATCTTAAACATATGCTACAAGCACAATATATTGGTATCAGTCTTGCAACAGTCATATGTGAATGTTCATTAAACCACTGATTTTCTACTTCGCTGTTCGTAAGTTTGTTTGTGTACACCGGGAGGCACAACAAATAGTTATGGGCTTAAATACAGAATACAGAGCCAATTTAGTAAAAACCAGGGTAAATATTCCAATCGCTTTGCTTCACATATACTGGGTCTGTCAGTGTAAGCTATTTTTAATATCAGAAGGCTGGGAGGGGTTTACTGAACCTTCAAAACCTTCACTGGAATGTCATTGGAGTGATCACCAAAAAATTTCCATTAGAAATACCGTATTGAGTAGTTTTGTATTTTATAGTGACTTCGGTTTCAAGTATTTCCTTGAAATTGTTGGTACAAAAATTACCATTTAGTTATGAATTATACTTGAGATGATTATAGTGGTTTAGTGTAAGAACAAGAGGCTAATTCAGTTGCTAATAAGAGTGAGTACATCAGGAAAGAGTATGCGTTGAGAAAATCCCTCAAAGGACTGAAGTACAAGAAACAGAAAAGAGAAAACTGAATGTTTTGCAAAGTTTAAACTCAAGGTTATTGTTCGTGTAAGTTATGAATCTGATTTACAACTAAATTATACAAGGTAAAATTGATTTTTTTATCAACAATCAAAAGAAGTTATTGTCGGGCTTGAGCCCTATCCTCTCAGCAGTTCTTTCTACGATACTACCCTCGGCTTATTTGGCCTAGATGGGTATGTGCTGGTGAGTTAGGGTGGTGATCATTTCACCCTTTTTTTGAACAAGGTGTCTGTTTGGGTTGTGAAGGTTGACGAAAAAGCGGTCTATAGAGTACAGTCTATTGGTACCACCATTCCCCCCCAAGTTTTGCCATGTTTCTAAGTTTAAAAGCTACCTTAATTCTGTACGCTAAAGGGAAATGAATCAGGATTATAAAATGAGGTCTCTTGGCTTAAAAAGGGTAGGGAAATGCACAACGTGTCCTACTACCCATACTCTATTTCAGTGTAAGCCCAGGGAGGTGATCTCAAATTTAATCCCCTTTTACCACTTGTTGTAACAGCAAAGTCAGTGAAGGTTTATGGTCTGTGAAAAATATTTTTGCCAGCCTCAACACAAGTTTCTAACAGTTATCGTTGACTGCAAATAATGTTATCTCAATAATCATTTTACATTTTTTTCCATGGCATTCTATGGTGTTTTTAATATCCACTAGTACAAGGCAATTTTTAACTTGAGAGGGTTTACTTTGATTTCAATAGCAGTAAACTACATTTTTACACAGACACAAACTCACCTAGCAGGTTGATGTCCAAAGGTGTAAAACATTACATTCAACTATATTGCAAAAACTGATCACAGTGGCCAAAGGAAAGGCAAAAATAGATATGTCATCATCTTTTTAATTTTATAAATTCTCTTTGAAGCATATTTAGCCAGATTTAGTCCTTGTCAAAAAATGCAAACTTGAACATTTATTTTCTGACCTAATCTTATCTTTTTTAAACTATACGTTTGTTCCAGTGGGTAGTGTAGTTTTTGGAATAAAATATTTATAATTTCTCCCTCAATGTTTGACTCAAACTCAAGGCAGTGTAGTAACTGCTGTTATGAAAAGAGAATTCCAAACACAAAATAATTACCCTTTCATTTGCCTATATTCATTTCTTAGCAACTATGGTAAAGTTTAAATTAAATCACACGAAGATAAGAACTTAAGCGTATTAAGAGTGAATGATCTCTTGGCAAAATTTATTAAGCTTCTAGTACATAACAAAATACGTGAACTACGGGTCACTACGAGATTTGACCATATGCCACTCAATCATCCAACGCAACTCTGCAAGGATAAGTGCACAATCAAGGATGAAGAATTAAGAATCTCAATCATCATTTCTTTTCGTCTGAAAAGGTGTAATGAAACCGTAAACAACATTCTCTGACAAATTACTCTTCTACTTGACCACGGCCACCGCCCTTTTTTTAATACCACGAAGGATTAATTTTCGGCCTTTCACTTGAAAATATAAACTCTTCTACATACGCATTGGAGGGTTGGCCCTTCTTCTAGTCTTGTTGGTCTTCTAAACAGATACACAGCTTGAAAGCCTGTAGTGAGCCAAAAGGTCGGGGATCGAGGAAAATGTACAATGACCGTTCACTGGTCTCGTTCTTAGCGAAGTAAACTGCATGTAATGACAAACGCAAGACCAGAAGAAAGGAAAACGTAAGCTCCACATTACTGCGGGAAAAATCGGCTACAGCAAAGAAAGCAATGACCAACAGGACCAAAAGCGAATTCACTTCACACTGTTAAATCGCTGCGAAGACGAACTTCTTGATGTTGTTCCCAGCCCGTTTCTTACTTTCTCGCATGCTCGCTACAGTTCTTGAACGATTAACAGATTTCTTAACTGGGGCGATCATTGAGAGCCGAAAAGCGGCAAGATCAAAGGCCGTTGCATAACATTTTACTTCCTGCCCTCTCGAACTTTAAACATGAAATTCGTGTCTGGTTTACGTCGATCGCGACAATACTGTTTTCTTAACAATTATTGAATGCAATGCAATAGCAGTGAAGAAGAGAATTTGGGGTTTTCACTGTCACGCCATCAAAATTAAAAATGGAAACCTTTTAATACAGAAAGTCTAGAATCTGGGAAATGAAAGAAGATAAATATACAAAAAAGCTTTGCCAAGAATCAGGTCTGTGCAATACTTCATATGCGAGATATTCGGAAAAACGTCTTACACAAATTTATAACTGGTTTTGTATGGAGACGCCGTGGTTGTGTCCCTTTGAGGGGCACAAATATATATATGGCTGCTGGAAACCAACAGAAACATCTGTTTTTGAGTTTTCCTACTAATGTGTGAATTCTTTGCTTGAGGAACTCATAAAGGTTAAAGTAATATTTATTCTGAGACAAGGAAGTGCTTAGATAGCAAAATCTCCCAAAATCAGTAATGTTTTTAACCCACATAAGAGCTCTCCTGGCCATCAGCTAAATGCCGCATCAAGCAAAAGCCTTGAAATTCAAACGGCCAGTGTCGCAAAACAAAGAACCTTTTAAATTTTGAACCGAAAGTTTGTTTGTATAAAGGTTTTAAGGTGCTGTAATACCACATGAAAGTAGGAACTCAGAAGAAGCGATAGTTTCTTAGTTTGAATTTTGGTGACGTCATGCGGAAACCAAGAATTGAAGGTCATGTTTGAGAAGTTTTTACGAGAACCTTGAGCCTTGACAAAGAATGTTTGCCTTCGTTGTCTGCTAATTTTGCCTCTGTATCGACCGTTGCATTCGGGGAAAATGAAAGGAGGAGTGAATGGTTAACCCTTTCTCACATAGATTGCTGTGAAACTCACAAAACTGTGAACACCAGAAATATTTATGGAATGTTATTGTGTTGCCAGAAATAAGCCAATAAGGCGCGAGAAAACTAAACCGCAAACAGCAGCGGCAATTAGTTTTTGGTTTTGAGGTTTGCTTGTGTATCCTGAACTTTATTGTGATTGGCCAGTACACAATCAACCTTCCTGAAATTTTTCAGGTGTTCTGAGTTTGACAGTAAAAGTTAAACAGTAAGAATTAGGTTGTGAAAGGAAAGGCTCTGTGGCCGACTTGTTACAAATGTGTGGCAAGAACATATTCTCTCATCCTAACAGTCCTTTCTTGGCTTCCAGTCATGTGCCATTTAGACAAAGACAAACATGGGCCTGTGTGGTTGTTTGTAATAAACAGTTAACAAAGAAGCAGCTATTGAACAATTTTTCTTCATAACTAATTATGTTATTTATCTGATCACTAAATAAGGTAGCACAATGTTCTCAACAATTTGGTTTAAAAGTTCTAAAATACAAGAAAACTTTTAAGAAACTGTTTAAAATTAGGCAATACAGTGTATAATGTGAAAACTGGGCTAATGTAGATTTATTGACAATTTTACGAACAACTGTTGATAAATAAAATACTAATTGAATAACAGCCTAGAGTAGTCTATTTTGCATCATACTGTAGGAGCAAGTAGTTGTTGATGATGACAACTGGATTTTGCAGTATGTCACCTTCGATAGGGTGGGTAACATAATAGCTTAAGCAACAGTAATATTCCAGTTTACTAGCTAATCCTAACGACCTCTGCTATCCACACCCTCCTTGAGCTTGCAGCCAGCCTTAGCTTACTGAAGCATATGGCATCTTAGTTTACTTGGTTATTGACATAATCATAATGAGCCAAATTAAATCTTACTTCCACTGACCATTGATTCAGTTCTACTAAAACTCTTTCCTAGTCGGAAACCCTCATATTATAACACAAAATGATCAATTTTAAGTGAACTAAACAATTATACAATATAGCTGTGAGCAGATGTTGTACTTTAACTCTGCAAAACACCACATTCAGTTTCAATACAACTGTACTAACCATCAAAAGTCAGTTCAGGTTAGCCCTGCATGCATATGCTTCTTGCCTTGCCAAAGTTTGACCAAACTATGTGATTTTCCCTATCCTATTTCAGGTCTGATCCAAAACTTTATCCCCAATTTCAAACCGGGCCGTGCACTCCACTTTCAAAACATGCCGAGGGCAACTACCCAAGAAATTACTCAAAGTGTACTTCTTAAGGGGGTCTTCTAAAGCATACAGTCTATGTAAAGTGTATACCACTCTACATTTCACTGTTCCAGATAAGAAAGTACAGCTATGTAGCTTACGATAACCTGTTCTAGGCATTCAGATAGTGAGAAGCAAACAAAAAAACAAGAAAAAATGGCCCTCCCGGTTATAAGCCCTCCCCTAAGCTTCCACTATTACATTTTGAAGCTTAGTTAAAAACCAGTAAATGCAAAAAGTATTTTGTTTCGAATCGCTTTTTCTATTTGAGTTATATTGCCCCTTAGATATAAGCCCCTCCTTTTTCGGAAAAAAAAAAACCTGGAAATCCCTTACCCCTGTGAGGTTTGCTCATGTGTCCTGAACTTCATGGTGATTGGTCACTACACAATCAACATTCCTGAAAATTTTCAGGCGTTCACGATTTTCTCAGTTTGACAGAAAAATCATTGACAAATCCGTCTTTGAGGTACTGATGATGGTATTAGTTAGGAGATGATAACTGAAATCTTTAGGAGGATAAACCTCTAATAGATAAAGGTCTCCTTTTGCAAAACACTGAATGGCCACCATAAACACCAAATGACCCTCAAGTTTTATGATTAGGGTTAGGAAAACGAGTGAATCAAGTTTCAGTTTGGATTGTTATGCAGAAAGAACTGAACTGATCCCCGCGATCCTGCTTCAGTTCCCAGTGTTTGTTTTCGCCAAACGTGAACTCACATATTAAACTCAGATGATAATCTGCCGATTAATTGTCTCAGTTCTGCAACCCAACAGTGCGTTCAGCTGGTTTTTGTTAATGTCTTCTCGTTTTGACTCTAAATTATTGAGTGAAGTCTGTATTTTCAAAACAGCCCAAAGAAGCCATTCTCTGGAAAGAGCTCAGGAAGTAAATTTTTTTTTCCCAGTGGAGCGGTGAGGGACAAAAATCCGTTATAAGCATGAACAGTGACATTTAGAACTTCTGCACATGCGTGACCGGATGTCCGAAATTTTCGGATATCCGGTAACGGATGCCTCCAGAGCCCCTCGTTTACCTGACCAAGAAACGACGGGCTCTGGGGAAGAGAATGCTTGGCAGCCATATTTTATCCGCACTTCGGCGCACAGTGCATGCTCGTAGCCATTTTTCCAGCCATGTTCTATGGGATTTCTGGCTATGATCTCGCGATCAATACGGTTTAGGTATATACGCGGAAAAGGTGCACTAGATATCAACCGACGAACCTGCTGTTCTCTCGAAGTATACGCGGCTCAGCACGAGTTTTACTCGAGTTATAATGACGAAAAGTTGGCAAAGAATACTAGGTTCTAGCGAATAAAACACGTAGCCTTCATCATCATTATTCACCCGTATCGAAGGGTGATTCTGATACATAATGCTAGGTTTATACGAAAACAATATATTTATAGTACAGGCTCGACCTTATAACCTCGTGGCCAAGGCAGACATTCGGATACTGCTTTAGGCCAGATTATTTGTAACGCCTAAAAGTTGCAACCTGTAAGACTTGATTGCTTCAAGTGAAACTATCAGGGGAGTATACTTGTTTGATCCAAGAAGTCAAGGGTTATATATTATAACATATTGCTCATTTTGTATACAGCGGCAGTATGCCCATGAATACAGGGATTACAAGAAGTTAGTGCAGCATGGACTGGCAGTACCGTCAACCAAAAGCAGTGTTTCAGTTATTTGCATCATGTTGTATACCACCTTTAACCTGAAGAAAAAACAATCGAAATCAACATTAGTGTACAAGCTTGAGTATTCAAGCTTATAACAAGTAAATTTATGAGTTTCTCTTTGTTTAATTCATTACAATAGCAAGGTAATCAGGGTAACTAAAAACTTTAAGCCATACCGAAGAAGAAAACTACCCACTGACGGCAACTAGCTCAAAGAACGCTTACCTTAAATATGAAGTTATAAATTAAGAAACAGTATCATAGACAGGCATAACGTAACCTGGTCTTAGTGCATTTGTGTACCTTAAACTTCCGTTGATTATAAGCCCTAGGCTTATACAACTTCGTAAGGGGTTTTAGGAGGGCTTATAAACAGGGGGGGGGGGGGGGGGGGGTGGCGCTTATAACCAGCATGAAAAAAGGGTTTCAGAACAAGGTATGTAGCAGTGCTGATCAAAATAATTTTTGAATTTGACCACTTTTTTAAGTTTCAAATCGTCGTAAAAAGTGAAATTCATTTCAATACAAGCTAGATGAGGCTTATAACCGGACGTTTTTTTTCATGGGCGTAGCTAGGGGGG